>SJYO01029624.1:0-28643 GCA_006410555.1 Capra ibex | reverse complement strand
ATCAAGTAGTCCGTGAGATAGATAGTCTAGATCCGGGAATTTAGATAAAGAGTGAAGGTGACATATTAGTATTCCCTAAACTAAATCCAGTATGGACTTACCAGATCGCCAAAAGGGATGAAAGAAGTTAAATTCAGACTTAAACCGTTATTCCTCAAGTACTAGACTCGGTGTCAGTCGAGGGCCAGAACAAAAACGACTGACATATCTCGAAGAGGTAGAAACCGACGTTTCTTATATTAGTTAGACTAAAACCACAACTGGTAGACCACTACAGGTACACATCTCAGAAGAGAACACAACAACCTTCTCCCACAAACGATACTGGCCGCGTAAGAGAAGCGTTTTGAGATAATCGGAAGCGGGACGAAGTGAGGTGTAAGGTTCCGGTTTAAAAGGACAATGAGGTCCACAAAGAACTGAAGGATGAAAACGTAAGGTCAGGGGATATTACTTTTCCTGTAGAAAAAACCCACAATCAAGATTTTCCAGAACATCCAGAAGTATCTTGGAAAGTTAAAGTCGGAGAGGTCTCAATGACCAACCCCCTATCTGAACCTAATGGTACTATAACTTACCAAACGGAACTTTTACTTGTCTCTAGTAAGGCAGCAAAAACTCTAACGTAGGTTCATGACGTAAAGCCTGAGAAAACAACTGGTACTACCGATGAGGTAGAGAAGATTCCCTAAGGACGGGTGTCATCATATATATTACCAGTAGACTCAATTTAAGTGGGTAAGGTCAGGTAAAATCAATCGACTAAGGATCTTACAGCTACAACTGAGAACGGTAGAGGACAAACTGGTGAAGGTTAAACGGAACTAAGTACCTGGATTGTAAGGTCCAAGGATTCTTTATAACGAGAAATGTCGTAGCCTGGAACGAAGGTAGTGGTCAGTGTAGGTGTTAACTCATAACAAAAACCAAACCGAGGTAGGGAAGTAAGAAAGACCTCAATAAAGAGGTGACTGGAGGTCATCGTATAACCCGTGGATGAAGAACGATAAGAAACCTTGAGTCGTAAGTCTACGAAGATAGAAAGGAAAAGAGGAGACGAAAAGCGAAGAGAAGAAAAGTATCGATAAACATTCCGGAGGGGTCTGTCGGTAAAATGAAAAAACGTAAAGAAAAGACACCCCTACCAGAACTAGGGACAGAGGAGATGTTACAGTGCTTGGAGTAAGGTATCAAGTAGTCCGGGAGATAGATAGTCTAGATCCGGGAATTTAGATAAAGAGTGAAGGTGACATATTAGTATTCCCTAAACCAAATCCAGTATGGACTTACCAAATCGCCAAAAGGGATGAAAGAAGTTAAACTCAGACTTAAACCGTTATTCCTCAAGTACTAGACTCGGTGTCAGTCGAGGACCAGAACAAAAACAACTGACATATCTCGAAGAGATATAAACCGGCGTTTGATGACGTGTTAACGTGAGTAGAGTGTACGATTATTTCATTATGAGTTGTAAGAGGTTCGGTCCGAAGACGTTATGCACTTGGCACTTGAGGGACTACAAGTTCGACCAAAATCCTTTCCGTCTCCTTGGTCTCTAGTTTACCGGTTGTAGGCGACCTAGTACCTTTTTCGTTCTCTCAAGGTCTTTTCGTAGATAAAGACGAAATAACTGATACGGTTTCGGAAACTGACACACCTAGTGTTATTTGACACCTTTTAAGACTTTCTCTACCCTTATGGTCTGGTGGACTGGACGGAGAACTCTTTAGACATACGTCCGGTCCTTCAATCTTGACCTGTACCTTGTTGTCTGACCAAGGTTTATCCTTTTCCTCATGCAGTTCCGACATATATCAGTGGGACGAATAAATTGAATATACGTCTCATGTAGTACTCTTTAGGACCCGACCTTTCTCGTGTTCGACCATAGTTCTAACGACCCTCTTTATAGTTATTGGAGTCTATACGTCTGCTATGGTGAGAATACCGTCTTTCACTTCTCCTTGATTTTTCGGAGAACTACTTTCACTTTCTCCTCTCACTTTTTCAACCGAATTTCGAGTTGTAAGTCTTTTGATTCTAGTACCGTAGACTGGGGTAGTGAAGTACCCTTTATCTACCCCTTTGTCACCTTTATCACAGTCTGAAATAAAACCCCCCGAGGTTTTAGTGACGTCTACCACTGACGTCGGTACTTTAATTTCTGGGAATAAGGAACCTTCTTTTCAATACTGGTTGGATCTGTCGTATAAGTTTTCGTCTCTGTAATGAAACGGTTGTTTCCAGGTCATCAGTACGTACCTACACTCTCAACCTGACACTTCTTCCGACTCGCGGCTTCTTAACTACGAAAACTTGACATCACAACTTCTGAGAACTCTCAGGGAACCTGAGAGTTCTCTAGGTTGGTCAGGTAGGATTTCCTCTAGTCAGGACCCACAAGAAACCTTCCTGACTACAACTTCGACTTTGAGGTTATGAAACCGGTGGAGTACGCTTCTCAACTGAGTAATCTTTTTTTGGGACTACGACCCTCCCTAACCCCCGTCCTCGTCTTCCCCTGTTGTCTCCTACTCTACCGACCTACCGTAGTGGCTGAGCTACTTGTACTCAAACTCGTCTGAGACCCTCAACCACTACCTGTCCCTCCGAACCACACGACGTTAAGTACCCCAGTGTTTCTCAGCCTGTGCTGACTCACTGACTTGACTTGACTTGTCAGAACGACCCCGAAGAGGCAAAGGTGACCTGAACCCCATAGAGGAGTGTCGACGAGGTCACGGATGGTAGAATGACCCCAAAAAGACTGGAACCTACACACCATAGAGGTGTACCGGTAAGGTCGTTTCGTGTCAGTGGCGAGGACTGGAACCGGTACCCCATAGAGGAGAACCGGTGAACGGTGAGGTCTCGGCACGTCGACGGGGGTACGTACACATGAATATCCCGAAGGGTCCACAGAGTCACCATTTCTTAGACAGACGGTTTGTCCTCTGTACCCAAGCTAGGGATTAAGTCCTTCTAGGGGACCTCTTCCTTTACCGTTGGGAGAGGTCATAAAACCCGACCTTTTAGGGTACCTGTCTCCTCGGACCGCCCGATGTCAGGTACACCAAAGTTTCTCAGTCTGTATTGAATCGTTGATTTGTTGTTCTAGTAGTACTATATTAAGACTACTAGAAGGAAAATTGATTGAACCTTAGTTTGATATCTAATATTTAATTAATTTAAAAAGTGATTACCCATTTATTTAAGTTATTGACATTCAAATTTTTTTTAGAACGTAAGAGTTAGCTATCAGTTAAGGTGATCTGTTTTTCTGTGTGGATGTAAAGGAAACGTCTGTCGGGTGGATGAAACACAGTGGACACTCCAAAGACACCCTGTTCTGAAAGTTCAAAAAATTACCTGGAGGGTCCGTGTGGGAAGTTAGGAAGACTCTAAGTTACAGGGTGTAACGAAGTCCGTAGTCAGAACGACTTGAAAGGGGTAGACACTGTATCGTGTGTGGTAAGAAAAGAGGTCAAAAGTCAACGTAGAAGGGGTTACGGGAAGTTCGGAAAGCTCGTCAGAGAAGTTTCGGAAGGTCGAAGATGGTCGGAGATTTTGTATTTCGACCTCAGTGCACAAAATTTGAAGTCAATGACCTCGTGGAGTGAAGACTATGGTTTTAAAGAAGATTAATAGATAAGGACGGTATTGGTTGGTGGGGTTTTGAAACACCGAAAAAGAAAAAGAGAAAAGACCGGTACGTCGTACCGTGTTCCTTAGAGTCAGGGGAGTCCTTAGTTCGGACACGGGGGGCGTCACCTTCACGTCTCAGAATCGATGACCTGGTGGTCCTTTCAGAGTAAAAAACCGAATAAAACGAGTGTTAAGACGTAATACCTGTCCCTAGTCGACTCTTTCACTAAGATAAAGTACACTGAGTTGACCCAGACCTCCAACGAAAGGGTCCTCTGGGGAGGAAAGTGAGAATATAACCACGACGCACAGTCGATTCTCGAGTCGTCCCCAGAGTCACCTCGGAATTAAAGAAAGGTACACCTGGAGGATTCACCCCGATGAACCCTAAAGAGTGTCTTATTACTGACCTAACATTCTTGTTTATAGGGTTCTCTGTCCTTCATTTTCGGTGGTCAGGGATTCTGGACCTTCTCCGACCTTTGTATGTGTTAAGGTGGTGGAAGATAACCGACTCGCTAGTGTCTCGGGTGTGTCTCAGTTTCTGTCCTATGTACCTAGTGAGTACAGTTCCTCTCCTTACAATTTCTGAGGTGTCAGTAGAAATTAGACGGGGTGGTCACTCAACAATCATTAAAAACAATAGTATTAAAGTGTAGATGGGTGAGGGTAGGTAATAGGTCTATTCGTCGTCAGGACCATCGCATATTCTGTGTGGTCGTGCGACTATAGGTGAGTCTCGGAGTCTGTGCCCTGGAGGGACCGGGTCCATACACCAGGAGTAGGGACGAAAGACCTTTAGTGGGAGTCTCGACACCCAGGGTCACTGAAACCGGGAAGTGTCAGAAGACCTAGTTCAATGTAGATTTAACAAAAGGAATCGATACCTGGACGTATCTACTTTTCCACCTTATCGTGAGTAACCGAACCGACTTAAAAAAAAAAATTGATACGAATACGAAAAGATCGAGAAGTCTTAAAATAGGGATTCTGGTGGAATTCGTCGAACGAGGATTCTTGTTCTTGTCCGTAAAAGAGGGTCCTCCGGGATCTATAGTTACCCAACAATCACTACGTTGTTGTTACCCTCTCCCGCTCATACTTTGACCTCTAGTATGGATAGAGCCACACAGCACCATTCTCATGGTGACTACGGTGTTTGAGGAGATAAGGTCCCCGACCTCACTGATTAAAACTTCCTTTTATCTCTTAAACAGAATCTTCTCACGAAAACCTGAGTGACAAAACTCGTGAAACGAACTACCTCTGTCTACGGTCTACCGACTTACACTGAAAAATTTTACGGTGGGTTCATTTATAGTAGATTTCAGACAACACTTAAAGTAATCAGAAGACTCGGATAAAACAGGTATTATCCTACAGTCAATGGATCTGTAGAGGTTCAAGAGGTCCGACAACCTTAGTAGAAAAAACGTTACAAATCCATCCTTAACTGAATTAGCGGATAAGTTGTATACCACCTCTGGGTCAAAGAGAATGGGATAAAGGATTCTGGAGTCCCATGGAGAAACAGTAGTCACTAAAGAATACGGGAGACGAGAGAGAGAACCGAATGCATGAAGTCAACCAAGAACACAACCAGGGTTTGACTGGGTCTTGAAACTAAAGGAGGTTTCTGTTTGTTTGTTTTTTCAAACAAATCATGACTTGTCATGGTCGGGACAACAAGAGTGAACCGAAATCTTTGTGGACTTTCTGAAAATTTATAGGACTACGACTCAGTTGAAGGATCTAGTTAGTTTATCCTAAAGAAAAAATACATAAATACAAACCGACGCGATCCGGAAGCGACGACACGTGCCCGAAAGAAATCAACATCGTTAGTCTCCGACAAGACATCGTCATCAGGAGACCGAAGAGGAGCGTCACCCACGACAACAACGTCTGATGCCCTAGTCCTGCGTCCACCCGAGTTATAAACACCGTGCGTCTGAATCAACAGGTTGTCGTACACCCAACAAGGACTTGGTCCCTACCTTGGGCACAGGGGACGTACTCGATCGTTTAAGAATTGTTGATCTGGTGGTACCTTCAGGGAGTTTATCCTTAATGACTCCCACCTTGGGTCCGGAGGTATAAAAATAATTAAGGAGACTCATAAAGGCACAGTCACCATGACTCTTTGAGTCGATCGTGTCACGAAGAGTTTGTGGTCACACATACCCTTACTAGACCTATAGAACAATCATAAGTGTGAGACAAAGACCCCAACTCCACCCCGGGGTACAAGAGATAAAGACAGATTATTCGAGAGTTCACAATGACTATGATAACTAGGGGTCTGGTGTGGGTCTCATCGTTCCCCAGTAGTGTGTGTACCCTCTACTGTCGTATATCGTTCGTTGGACATGGGAAGGACCATTCTGTGTGTAGTCACTATGGAAGTAGTCTTTGAAGAGTGTGTGGTAGAGGTCGGGGTCGAGGGTCAGGAGAGAAAGAGGAAAGTATGAGGACCCGGAGGCAGTTAAAGGCCCCGGGAACGGAACGGAAAGAGCCCACGAACACCTTCATAGTCAGAAAAGAAAGAAATATCCCACCTAGTTAGGTCAGGAGAGACAGAGGGTCGTGTTGTGTTGGGGTGAGATTGTCAAAACAAAAGTGCAGATTTACGTGACAGTACGACGACGACGATTCAGTGAAGTCAGCACAGGTTGAGACACGCTGGGGTGTCTGTCGTCGGGTAGTCCCAGGAGACAGGAACCCTAAGAGGTTCGTTCTTGTGACCTCACCCAACGGTAAAAGAAGAGGATACGTGACAATTTCCCTGAATGATTAGGGTTCCCACACAAGACGGACTAGTTGTACTGGAGATGGAAGATTTGGTCACCAGGGGTTTGAAGAGTTGAGTTTGTGATTTAAAGAGGCACAGATCCCCTAAAGACATTCTTAGAGATTCTGTTCATACACACACACACACACACACACACACACGCACACGCACACATATAAACCGACCGAGTTTTAAAGTAAGTCCAAAGGGTATTTGACAGTGACTTTTGGGTTTTTATGAAAACTCTGTTAGGTTATATACGGACTGTCACTGAAGTGACCACCGAGTCTGTCATTTCACAGAGGGACATTACGTCCTCTGAACTCAAGTTAGGGACCCAGTCCTTCTAGGGGACCTCTTCCTTTACCGTTGGGTGAGGTCATAAGAACGGACCTCTTAAGGTATCTGTCAGGTATCCCCACGTTTCTCAACCTGTACTGATTCGCTGATTGTGTGTGTGTGTCTGTGTGTGTGTGTGAGTCAGACACTTGGTCGTCGTCGAGGATACTTGAACGGTCTGGACGACATAGTCTTAGGCGTAAAATCGTTCTGAGGAAAGTCCACTAAGGACCCTTAAGAAGATGTTCCCTTTATTTTATGTCGTTCATAGGTTTTCATCAGTAAACTATCCGTTTGGTGACTTAATGGAGTCGCCTGATGTGAGATTTGTCTTAAAGTAATACTTAACTTTACTAAAGCATGAAGTTGTAATTTCGTTGTAGGGGTTCATCTCTGCTCCGTTCCAGGACATCCATCCGTAATCCTGTGACCCCCTCCAAAAGATCTGATCCCTCTAAAGTATTGGTCATAGGTGACTAGAGACGTCCAGGTCTCAAGGGAAGTGGAGAAGTTAGTGCAATTAACAGGGGGACCCACTACAGCAGAAGTCTCTCGTCGAGTCTGTACTTTTGACTGGCACTCAAGGTACTTCTACTCAGACTTAGAAACGGTCTGGACCTTCCATTCGTTGGAGATGTTTAAGTAGTACTCATAGTTTTTCACTAAGGGTTTGTCCTTTACACAAGTTACGACAGATATCTTTACCAAGAAGAGACTCAAACGGTTTCTTGACTCAAGGTCCTTAAAGGGATCGTGTAATTTAACAACAAAAAATCAGAGATTCAGTACAGGTTGAGAAACGTTGGGTTACCTGACATCGGACGGTCCGAGAAGACAGGTACCCTAAGAGGTCCGTTCTTATGACCTCACCCAATGGTAAAGGAAGAGGTCCCCTATAAGGGGTGGGTCCCTAACTTGGACCTAGAGGACGTAACGTCCCCCTAAGAGATGGTGACTCGGTGGACCCTTCGGGCTCGTGTAATCCATCTGTCCCTGTCAATACTTTTCACAACCTTTCCCTGTATAATCCTAAGTCCTGGGGTCAGGATAGGACTCATCTGTGTTAAAAGTATGTATGTGAGATTAAATTTTTTGTCTTGTTTTGAAGTTTCGTGACGAAGAGGTTAGTTGACCGAACGTCTATGATTTGAGGGATCTAGTGTTTCCCGTTTTGGTGTCCTGAGGGTTACTCTCTCCGGATCCAACCTAGGGACGAGTCCCTTGACCTAGGGTGTACGACGTTGATATTCTGGACCATGTCGGTTTATTTATTTATTTTATTTTAAATTTTTTAAACTTCCTTATTGGTCCTCACTCTAGGCAGAACAACTTTCAGAATGAATCGGAAGGTTGGGTTTTTAGTCTTTTCCCTGAGGAAAAAACCTGACCTCCTCCAGATCGATCTAGTGGTAACCGTTTTGAGAACACTAAGGAGTGGTTTATAAGACCCCACCGCCCCCGCCCCTACCGAGACTCTTCAGGGTGAAATTCTTTAGTTCGAATTGTCATGAATTAAGTCTTAGAGGGGTTTAATAACCTGTGTCTTGGGAGAATTCTCGTAATTATACAAAGATACACTCTCAAAATGTCTAACGGGAAATCGTTGACGGTTTCAATTCTTAATTTAGTGGAGATTCGGTTACTTGAATGTGGAATCCGACTACCACAACGCAAACGATTGAAAAACAGGAACAAAGAACAGTAGTCGTGTTCCGCGGGACCGTAGTCTGGGGTCGGAAAGAAGACACCGAGGGTGGGTGAGACCACTGGAAGGTTCCCCCATACCCTACCCTCCCCTCCCACCACACATGGATTTGGAGGAAATTGTTCGTCCCTTGAAAGAGGACCCCCGTAATTGTGACCCCCACTCACCCACCTTAACCGTGGGTCGGAAACGTTAAAAACGAAACTTTTTTAATCGGAAACCCCCTTCTTATTTGGGTCCTTCAACTATGTCCTGAACCTCGACCATTTCCCGTCCTTTAAGTGTAAAGAACTATTTATATGTGGTTTGAGGTACGACTTGAGAACGGTGTTCCCTTACAAACAAAGGGTACTGTTGAAATAACACACACACGAGTCAGTACAGACTGACAAACGGTGGGGTACCTGACACCGGACGGTCCGAGGAGACAGGTACCTTAAAAGGTTAGTTTTTATGATCTCACCCAACAGAAAAGGATGAGGTCCCCTAGTAAGACTGGGTCCCTATCTTGAGTGTAGAGAACTCGGAGGACGTAACCGTCCACCTAAGAAGTGGTTGACACGGTGGACCCTTCGGGTTGAAATGACCCTTTCACAATATAAAGGTGGAAAAACCATTTCTGTCACATCTCTTATACGATACGTGTCCAGACATGATATTAATTACCCCGAAGAAACTTTTTATTCTTACTGAAAGAGTAGTGGGGGTCCGCTTCCCGACCCTCGTCATTTTTCATGTAGTACCTTTCTGTAGAACTTTTGTTCTACAAATTCATGACTACACTGACTACCTTTTGGTAATCACTGACAAGGGTATTGGTCTCGGAACTCCCTCAACGACTCTTTCCCGCAGTGATCGGTTTTCCGATTTGTTTCAGTACTTTGCGGACTTTCAAACTGTAACTCCTGACGCGTACCATATAGAAATAGGGGCTAGACTCTAACATTTCTTGTCCATAGAGATCTCGTCCTTATTTCTTCATCTTCAATTGTTATTTTCCGTACGTTCCTAATCTAGACCCGAAAACGGACCTCACCGTAGTCGGGGGACTAGGGGTGACATAAAGACTCAGAAGAAGAAATAAGAAGACACCGTGACGAGGGAGACCAGCCAAGCGACAACCCGACCAGGGCTGTCTGTCTAGTAGTCTTCACACTCATTGAGTATATTCTGTACATCACTGTTCATCGTCTCTGTCCTACTAGTCGTCCAGACGGAAGGAGGTTCAAGTACCAAGGAAGGTAGTGTGTGTTACCCTTCTGGAGTCAAACTCAGGGTCTTACATACGTACCCAGGGTGTGAAGGAACAGATATTTCACGATACTTTTGGGTTACTGCCTTTCTTTTCTACTTGTAAGTGACGATCGGGTCGGTCACTAGCGGTGAGAGTCAAAACGACCACCGTTACTACCAAACCAACCGTAATTTTCGACCTGAGGAAAGGACCTGACCGGGGTTAAGGAGACCGGGACTACAGGGAGTCTCTGCTCCGTTTCACTATGTAACCTTCGAGGAGGGTGGTCTTCGGGCGACTAACGGTAAGAGACGGTTATACGGGAACAAAGTTCAAGAGGGTTGGACGGGGACCTTAGGTCCGGGACCACATTCTGGAGACCGGTAACTGAAACCCACATCTTCAACGACAAGGTTCTGACGGCACCCCGGTCCGTTCCTTCCAGGACACTTACGAGGGAATCATGAATACGTTTACTCGTGTCCGACTGAAAGTAAGTTGAAAGTCGTTAACGTCCGGTCACCCCCTCGTTCACCCCGTTGTCTGGAGATTGTTAAAGCTATATGTTTCTTGTCTTCTTTGACGTCATCTTCCGTCGCGTCCAACGAAGTCCTTGTGTCTTGTGGTCAAATACAACTCCCCCGACTTAACACAATATATAGAGTCTCCTCTACTACGGACGTGACTTGTAGTTACCTCTTCAACCTTAATTTGACCCTTATTTCCATCTTTCGCTAAGGTCCGTCTTCCTTGTCGCATTTGTTTCCGTATCTCCTCGTATACCTTCTCTTCCTCGAACCCTGCCTCCGTACTTCGGTTTCACCTCCTTACCGTCCTTACGTCCGACTTTTTCGGTTCACTACTTCTGAAACAGGTGGAGGGATTTACTGGTACGGGAATACTACATGTTCTTCCAAAGGAGTCAACCCGACCGGATAGAATCACCATAGTTTGAGTCCTACTAAAGGAAAGTTACACACGGTTGGTACATCACGTAGGGACTGCGTTCAAAACATTTTCCAGTCATCATATGAAGAGAATCTGGAGTATCCATGGTCTTTCACAACTTGGTGACTAAAAATTGTTATAAGGTCATGACAAATACGGTAAAAAACCACAGTTAGATAAAAAGGGATTTTTTTCTGTTAAACTTGAACCCCTATGTTCATCTACGTAGAAATCAATCAAAGTTGGAAGTAACAAAATAAGCGGTTGTTTTCAGTGTATACCGACCCCAGTCTTCCCGGGAACCCCCTGAAAGGACCACCAGGTCATCAATTCTTAGACGGAACGTTACGTTCCTTGTGTTTAAGTTAGGGACCAGTCCCTTGATTCTAGAGTGTAGGACCCCTCGTTGATTCGGGTACGGAGTGTTGGTTTCTCAGGCTGGTGACGTTACTTTCTAGGGCGTACTGGGTCGTTTCCAGAGTACACGGTGTTTATTCTAGGCTCCGTCGGTTAAAAAAAAAATTACTTTTTTTAAATTATTATTAATTTTTTTTAAAAAAACTTTTTCTTCTCGGGGAGCTTCGTGTGACTATTGAAGGAGGTCTGGGTCTCTCCGGTGGAGTCACTTGAGACTGGGTCCCGACTAAGGACTTTGGGGGTGGGACCCGGACACTTTTTATATCTTACTCAGTCTTTAATTGGGGTGTGTTCTTACGTTATGGGCATCATACTCCAGAACGGTAGGACGACAGGAAGGGGTCTGTGTCTGACTACCGACCCCGTCTAGGTTCATGTTTTACAGAGAGGGTGATTCCCTAACTGTCTCGCGGAGTCCTCCTCCCCCACCGTACACTCAATTCTACTGTCCTGTCCCTCCTCCGTCTGGTATCCGTTGTCCTCCTCCCACGTATGGTACCGAGGGCCAACTTTCGTAATACAAATATCACTCGTCTGTGTCAGGGAGGCGTAAACCGAGGTTTGAGAACGTAGAGGTCAAAGAGAGTTAGGTTTCGACGACAAACCCCCGGAAGAACGACGTTAAGTAATAAAAGTCGGAAAGTGGGAGGAGTGGTAACCGGGGTGACCACGGGTTGTACCGTCTATAGACACGGTGGGGTCGGAAATCGTACCCGGGTGGTCTCTCTACTACGTCTTTTCTCCCAATAGTTATGATAATGATCATTACTACTACTACGTAGAAATCATGACAGTACCTATATAATGAAAAAATACTATTATTATTACTTGAAAGGAACTTAGGGAGGATAAGGGGTGTGGTTGGGACACATTCCATCGGAAATCATCGGAGTAAAAAGACCACCCGCTTACTCTAAATCATTGAACAAGTCGAACATTTACACCTCTTCCTTCACCGTTGGGTGAGGTCTTACGAACGGACCCTTTAGAGTACCTGTCTCCTCTAACCATCCGATATCAGGTAACTCAACGTTTCTGAGCCTGTGCTGACGTGTGTGCGTGCGTTGTCGAACATTTACTGACTTGTTCCTAACCTGGGGCTGAGTCAGACTGAAGTCCCACGTCCCCAATTAGTGACTTCAAGCAGCTACTTATCTACCTACTCAATCATATCTTTCGATTACTCTCCATATGTGAACGGATTCAGGCGACTCTTTCCACCCCTGGACTCCGGAACAATTACCAAAGATTAGAGACCATGACAAAAAGTCCAGGTTCTCAGTTTAGACATTGGAAATTCTTCACATTATAAGCTCTGTCCTTGGTCGTTCAAGACCAAAACCTTCCACCCCAGGAGTTCCGTCAGGGTCTGTTCCTGCAGTGTCGGGCTCCACTGAGAGTCGGAACGAAATGAGTCGTCTTCACCAAGAGTAAGAGAGTGACGGGTGGAACGGACATCCCTCCGGGAGGGGGTACCCCGTCGAGTCGTGGAGGGAGGGGACCGTGGCCGTTTCCCGACGGAGGACCTTTCTCGTGTCCCGTCGACTGCCGCCAATCGTCGCTCCTACCCTTACACCCGGGTCTCTGGGGGACTGAAGTCTCTTCAGAAGGACCCTCCCGACCCTCCTTCTCCTCGGTCTCCCTGTCCCTCACCCTTTAAGGTTCTTCTCCCTGTAAGAACCCAGGACCCTGTTGGGTCCGGACTCTTAAACTACTGTGACGTGTCCCTTTGTACCGTCAATTTGGGTTTTACAGTTGTCCTTTTTTTTTTTTTTCTAGTAAAAAGAGGAGAACCCGACTAGGTCAAAGACTGAAAAAGGTTTCTGACATAATAATAATAATAAATAAATAAAAATTAACTGACTACTAACGAAATGTTATAACCGAACTAAAGACAGTATTTAGTCGTACTTAGTTGGTATCTACATGCATACAGAGGAGGTAGAATTTGGAGAGAGTTGGGAGATTCAATAATCTCAGGGTCAAACTCAAGGGGTTCAGTGTCGTTCAAGGACGACCGATAGACAAAATGAACACAATTACATATACAAAGGTACCATGAGAGAGGTAAGTAGAGTAGGAGAGGAAGGAGAAGGGGTGGGAACAGGTATTAAAGTCTCTGAAAAATACATAGTCAAAGTGTGGCTTCTCAACACTTTGGATACTTGCTTCCTTTCTTAGTATAAAAAAACCGACAGAGTTTTCCGCTCGAGACAGAAATGACACTGTTTAAGTTTTCCGGTTTCGTAGGAAGAAACGTTGATTTCCATCCTCTGGATCCCTGTTTTACGGGGGACAGGACGGTGGGTCCTTGCACGTTTCGGATTTACTGTTCTGACTTTCGGACTTGAAACTGTTGTTGATGGAACTAGAGAGGAAAGAAAGAAGGGTTCCATCGGACCGGTGGATTGTTTAAGACGAGACACAAAGTCTTTTTCGTGTAGTTTCTTGACTCAAGTGACTTCCGATTCCTAACAGACGGAAAGTGAAAGTAGTCCCTTGTCCACCCAAGGATAAAGTGAGACCTCAGTCGACGTTTGGGTCCTATAAAATAGATGTGAAGGTTGTTTGGGCCTGTTGGATATCCTTACTGGTTTCTTCATCCCGTTCTTTTTTTGTAAGTAAAAGTTAAAGTTCTCTGATTTTACCTTGAGTTGTGTCACGTTCTGACTGATATGGTTGCCTGACTTATATGGTTGACTGTCACCGGTCAAACTGTTGTCATATGTTGGCAGTTGAAGATTATCGTTAACCGGGTCTTTCGGTACGGTTCGGGTGACACGAGTCAGTACAGACCAAGAAACGCTGGAGTACTTGACATCGCGTGGTCTGAGGAGAGAGGTACCCTAAAAACTCTGTTCTTATGACCTTTCCCGACGGTAAAGGAGGACGTCCCCTAGAAGGACTGGGTCTCTAGTTCGGGTACAGAGGAGACAGAGGACACATCCTCCTCCTAATGTCCACCTAAGAAATGGGCGACTCGGTAGCCCCTTATCAGTTCCTTCTCAGTTACTGACGGTCGCAGAGATAAAACCGTGGGTGAAGGTTGAGTCGTGGTTAATCCTTTTCCGTCGATACAACGGGTTTGGTTAGTGTATCTACGGGGAGGGGGTCGAAGGGGTACCGTTGTTCAGGTTAGTTTCGTATGGACCTCGGGAGGGAAAGACGGACGGGACTTAGAGACGGTTTTCGATAACTGTCACCTACTGAAGGAAACTATGTCGGTTGAGATTTATTTATCCACGGTAAAGGAGAACTTATCAGTTTCCTCCGTTCTTATGTCTTATGATTTCTCTGAGAAGTTATTTGCCACGACCCTTTTGACCTGTCGATGTCTATTTTCGTTACTTTAATCTTGTGAAGGATTGTGGTATGTGGTTTTATTTGAGTTTTACCTCAATTCTAGATTTATATTCAAGCCTGTGTTATTTTGAGAAACTCCTTTTGTATCCGTCTTGCTAGAACCTGTATTTAGTGTCGTTCTAGAAAATACTGGGTGGAGGATCTCATTACTTTTATTTTTGTTTTTGGTTTTTCTCCTCCTCGTTTATTCTTTCCTATAGAGGAACATTATAGAACTGAAATAGTACCTGAACCGAAGATGACAATAAACAGGGAAAGCACACATACCTCAAACCCGATATTTTTATCCCACACCAATTAATGTTTCCGAATTTATTTAAAGATCTCTAACTACTAGAGTCACAGACACCCAAACGACGAAAGGATTTGTGCACGTTGGAACGGGTCGAGGAAGACAAAGAGTTCTCCATCGGTTCGGTATTACTAATAGAGGAGGTTCTCCCGTCGGACCTAATGTGTTCGAGTTTTTAGTGACTACACACATCTCTCACTTACTTTAGATCCTTTTGACTAGATCAACTGTTGTCTTCTCCAAAGTCAAGTCAAGTCAGCGAGTCAGCACAGACTGAGAACCGCTAGGGTACTTAGCGTCGTACGGTCCGGAGGGACAGGTAGTGGTTGAGGGACTCAAGTGAGTCTGAGTGCAGGTAGCTCAGGCACTACGGTAGGTCGGTAGAGTAGGAGACAACAGGGGAAGAAGAGGTTACGGTTCCCCATATCATTCCGTAACAAACATTCAGGAGTCACGTCCTCTCGTTTCGTCTCCCACACTTGGTCACCCTCCTCGGACACTGTTACTTAGGTCTCGTCCATCGTCTGTCTTCGATCGAAGGGAATCAGGGAAGGGAATCGGTTCGTCCCAAAAGAAGGTAGAAACAAACGGTAGACCACCCGCGACCAGACTCAGATAGGAAGGGTACTTCCTCAGACGACTGGTTCCGATCGTGTGTGGTTGTAAAACTTTACACGGACGGGAAGACCGAGAATACGTCGGAACCCATTATGTACCCGACACCGGGAGTGAAATCTTTCACCTAGTCTCTGGTCCAAGACGAAACCCCGATACGTTGTCTCGTCTTTCATCAAGAGAAGGGTTTGAAGACTCTTTTCGTGACCAACAGAGTGAGGTACCTAGACAGACACCGGGCATAAGTAAGTAAAAGGAAGGTCGGTGTGAACCAAGTGGACGGTTCACTCTTTCACTCAAAACGTGTCCAGTCCTCTATCCTACCTTCTCCCTACCCACTGTCTCCGGGGGAGACGGAGGATTCGTGACAGGAAGGGAAACGGGGGACATCAGTACATCTACCCCATGCAAGGTATTTTGAAAGGACGGTCGACACCTCTACGTCGACCGAGATACGGTAAGTGTAGAGGGGGAAAAGGGGTAGAAACGGAAAAAGTTATCGTCATTTCCTTTGAGAAGGGGCCTCTTCCTTTACCGTTGGGTGAGGTCATAAGAACGGACCCTTTTAAGGTACCTGTCTCCTTGGACCACCCGATATCAGGTACCCCAGTGTTTCTCAACCTGTGCCGACTCGTTGACTCGTGTAGTCCTGGGGAGTTTCTACCATCGTTCGAGAGGGTGGAGGTCAGACCGATTGTGGGTGAGAAGGAAGACTAGAGTGAGCCCCCAGAGAACGGGGGCTCACTCTAGTCTGAGCCCTACAGGAAGACGAAAGGACTGACCCAATGTGTGGGAATAGGATGTAACCCGTGGATGAAGAGGTGAATGTCAACACAAAAACCGGAATAGACTACCAGACAGAGGGGTAGTCTAGTGTTCGTGGAACTCCCGTCTCAGACGGACACTCAGACGAATTGTAAGGTAGGAGTCGTGGAGTGAGTGTCGGGTCGTGTTTGTAACAACATTACTTACTTAGTTGACCGTCTCCAGAGTGGTCTGGTCGGGTGTCTCGGGTTCGAGACCCACTTCTTCGGGGAGAGTCTCGATACAAGACGACCCACAAAGGACCGACCCCTGTTCCCTGGAAGTGGTCTACCTGGTCCGTTACTAGTCTCTTAGGTAAGAGACACCAAGTCCGCGTACATTGGACCTCGTCCTGGAAGGATCGTCACGTCCAAATTCGGGACAGGACAACCACCGACCATGGGTTAGTCAGTCTTTATCGAGAGTCGGTCTTTCCGTTAACAGTAAAAGATTACTTTACATACCCCTCCTCCGTCACAAAGAGTTTCACATCTGGTCTTTCTTTACGGATTTAGTTTTTGGGACCCCGAAAAAAAATTTCCGTCAACCTATTACCCTGAATGGACCACCAAATTACCAATTCTTAGGCGGAAGGTTCCGTCCCTTTCACCCAAGTTAGGGACCAACTCCTTCTAGGGTGTACCGTGTCTCGTCGATTCGGGCGCTCGACGTTGATGACTTGGACTCAACGTCTTAATCTCTCAAAAGTTTGGTGTTGTTTTCTGGGGTTTAACGTTACTTCTAGGACGTACGCCGTTGATTCTGGGTTGTATCGGTTTACTTTCTTTCACGTCAAGCTAAAATATTTCGTCTGAGTGTCTATGTCCTTTGTTTGACGACCAATGGTCCCCCTCCCCCTCCCCGCTAAATCCCTACCCCACGTCCTCCCTCTCTGATGACTCATGTTCTGTCCGAGCTCTAACATGACGTGTTGTACCCCTATCTCAGTTGTAAGACATTATTGACATTCACCTTTCGTAGGAAATTTTTAACATATTTTGAACTTTTAATTTTGTTTTTCCGTCATTACAGGGTCCCGATGTAGGGTCTTGTGGATCTACCCTTCTTAGACTCCCACTCGTTGTGACTCTTAGATATATAAGAAAGGTCGAAATACCTTGATTAACTGTATATTGTAACACATTCAAATTCCACATATTTCAAACTGAACTATGTAAAGATATACAACGTTATACTACCGGTGGTAACGGAGTCCATTGAGAAGATGGAGCAGTGTATTAATAGTAAAGAACACACGACTCTAAATTCTAGATGAACATCGTTGACCGTTTCGGATTATTAAAACGGTTCTCTTACGTGACCAGTATCGTTTGTGGGAGAAGGTTGTTGTGTTCTCTTCTGAGATGTGTACCTGTAGTGGTCTACCAGTTGTGGTTTTAGTCTAACTAATATAAGAAACGTCGGTTTCTACCTCTTCGAGATATGTCAGTCGTTTTTGTTCTGACCCTCGACTGACACCGAGTCTAGTACTTGAGGAATAACGGTTAAGTCTGACTTTAACTTCTTTCATCCCTTTTGGTGATCTGGTAAGTCCATACTGGATTTAGTTTGGGGAATACTAATATGTCACTTTCACTCTTTATCTACATTCCCTGATCTAGACTATCTATTTCACGGACTACTTGATACCTACCTCCAAGGACTGTGACATGTCCTCTGTCCCTAGTTCTGGTAGGGGTACCTTTTCTTTCCGTTTTTTCGTTTTACCGACAGACTCCTTCGGAATGTTTATCGACACTTTTCTTGTCGGTTTTCGTTTCCTCCTTTCCTTTCTATAAGGGTGAACTTGCTCTTCAAGGTTTCTTATCGTTCCTCGCCATTCTTTCGGAAGGAGTCACTAGTTATGTTTCTTTATCTCCTTTTGTTGTCTTACCCTTTCTGATCTCTAGAGAAGTTCTTTTAATCTGTATGGTTCCCTTGTAAAGAACGTTTCTACCCGAGTTATTTCCGGTCTTCACCATACCTGGATTGTCTTCGTCTTCTATAATTCTTCTCCACCGTTCTTATGTGCCTTCTTGACATGTTTTTTGTTGAAGTACTGGGTCTATTAGTACTACCACACTAGTAAGTGGATCTCGGTCTGTAGGACCTTACACTTCAGTTCACCCGGAATCTTTCGTAGTGATGTTTGTTTCGATCACCTCCACTACCTTTAGGTCACCTCGATAAAGTTTAGGACTTTCTACTACGACACTTTCACGATATGAGTTATACGGTTGTTTAAACCTTTTAAGTCGTCACCAGTGTCCTGACCTTTTCCAGTCAAAAGTAAGGTCAGGGTTTCTTTCCGTTACGGTTTCTTACTTACGAGTTTGATGGTGTGTTAACGTGAGTAGAGTGTACGATCATTTCATTACGAGTTTTAAGAGGTTCGGTCCGAAATCGTCATGCACTTGGTACTTGAAGGTCTACAAGTTCGACCAAAATCTTTTCCGTCTCCTTGGTCTCTAGTTTAACGGTTGTAAGCGACCTAGTAGCTTTTTCATTCTATCAAGGTCTTTTTGCAGTTAAAGACGAAATAATTGATACGGATTTAGAAACTGACACACCTAGTGTTATTTGACACCTGTTAAGACTTTCTCTACCCTTATGGTCTGGTGGACTGGACGGAGAACTCTTTCGATATACGTCCAGTCCTTTGTTGTCAATCTTGACCTGTACCTTGTTGTCTGACCAAGGTTTACCCTTTTCCTCATGCAGTTTCGACATATAACAGTGGCACGAATAAATTGAATATACGTCTCATATAGTACTCTTTAAGACCCGACCTACTTCGTGTTCGACCTTAGTTCTAACGGCCCTCTTTATAGTTATTGGAGTCTGTACGTCTACTGTGGTGAGAATACCGTCTTTCACTTCTCCTTGATTTCTCGGAGAACTACTTTCACTTTCTCCTCTCACTTTTTCAACCGAATTTTGAGTTGTAAGTCTTTTGCTTCTAGTACCGTAGACCAGGGTAGTGAAGTACCCTTTATCTACCCCTTTGTTACCTTTGTCACAGTCTGAAATAAAAACCCCCGAGGTTTTAGTGACGTCTACCACTAACGTCGGTACTTTAATTTTCTACGAATGAGGAACTTTTCTTTCAATACTGGTTGTATCTATCGTATAACTTTTCGTCTCTCTAATGAAACGGTTGTTTCCAGGTAGATCAGTTCCGATATCAAAAAGGTCACCAGTACATACCTACACTCTCAACCTGACACTTCTTTCGACTCACGGTTTCTTAACTACGAAAACTTGACACCACAACCTCTTCTGAGAACTCTCAGGGAACCTGACGTTCCGCTAGGTTGGTCAGGTACGATCTCCTCTAGTCAGGACCCCAAGTAACCTTCCTGACTACGACTTCGACTTTGAGGTCATGAAACCGGTGGAGTACGCTTCTCAACTGAGTAACCTTTTCTGGGACTACGACCCTCCCTAACCCCCGTACTCCTCTTCCCCTGTTGTCTCCTACTCTAACGACCTACCGTAGTGACTGAGTTACCTGTACTCAGACTCACTTGAGACTCTCAACCACTACCGGTCCCTCCGGACGGCACGACACTAAGTACCCCAACGCTTCTCAGTCTGTTCTGACTCGTTGACTTGACTTCACTCGACTTGACTTGACAGTTCATATATCTTTCACAATCAGAGGATCAGTGTAGGTCGAGAAACACTGGGGTACCTGATGTCGAGCGGTCTGACGAGACAGGTACCTTAAGAGGTCCGTTCTTACCCATCGGTACCGGAAGAGGTCACCTAGAAGGACTGGGTTCCTAACTCGAGTCCAAAGGACGTGACGTTCGTCTAAGAAATAGTAGACTCGGTGGTTCCTTAGGGAAATTAAGTTCAGTTTATATTTTATGTTATGATAATTGATATTGGTGGTACTGTATGTAATCTAGGGGTCTTACACAATTAGAATATTTACCTTTAAGTATGGTAAACTGGTCATAGAGGGGTAAAAAGTTTGGGGTGGTCGGGGACCATTGGTGGTGAGAGAAGAGACCAAGAGCCTCAAACCGAAAAAATTTTAGTCGTATATTCAACTTAATGAAAAGAAACAGAGAGACTACATCAAGTGAATCGTATTACGGAAGTTCCAAGTAGTCTTCTAAAGGTCCTCTAAGAATTCGTGATCTCGTAAAATTCGGGGTTCCTGTCGCGTTTCCATAAACTCGAAGGGTCCGCCGAGTCACCATTTCTTAGAAGGACGGTTACGTCCTCTGTGTGTTCTTCACCCAAGTTAGAGACCAGTCCTTCTAAGGGACCTCACTATTTACCGTTGGGTGAGGTCATAAGAACGGACCTCTCAGGGTGGCTGTCTCCTCAGACCACCTGACGGCGTGTACCCCAGGGTTTCTCACCCTGCACCGACTCACTGACTCGTGTGTGCGTGTTTGGCGAGACACGATCTTCAGTCTTGTGGACTTTCAGACGACAAATGTTAGACCCACTGACCAGTTCGATGAACAGAGATTCATACAAAGGAGGAGACACTTTACTCGTATTACGGGTAAGTCAGGAGCAGGGTCGTAATCCGTCTCCGCTATCAGTGGGTCACGTAATACTTTAAATGGAGTGTCGGGTCTTTAGTCGTACTGGGACTCTCAGTCGGTTCGTCAGGGGAGACGTGTAAGACGTTTCTCAGACAAGGACGGCAACCAGTTGGCCGGAGACAAGGACGGGACTCGGGGACGTGTCTCGACGAAACAGACTGTTTCGTAGAAGACGTTATCCCAGCATCCCTTCACCGTCCGTCACAAACCCAGGGAACTAATCCACCTTAAATCTTACATTAAAGGAGGACTTTTGACGGTTCTCTTCGTCTCGATTCAGTTTGTTCGTTTGTTTTCATTACAATGAAAACGTCATTTTTCGTTACTTCCGAAACCACTCACTCAACCTCTGGTAATACGTAACGTCGAGAGACTACCTTTTATATTTCAAGATTTTACTGAGCCCACCTCCCCTCACAGTTATAGACCTCCGACGTTTGTCAGATACCGGAGAACGGAAGATCTCGTCAGGTGTTTGAAAGGCATTTCTCGATCTCTCATTTATTTATCAGATCCGAAACGTCTAACTTGTCCATATACGAGATAACATTCCCCTTCCATCGGTGTCCCTTGGTCACTGGGACTGACATAATCGATTGATAAACTTTATCCGTCTCTCGACCTAAAAACGGATGTCCGATACCAAACGGTTGGTGGGGACCCAGAGTCTACTTGTAGAATTCACCCGTCGGGACCGCACGACCTCGGTTAAGTAGAGTCGGACATTCTCGGGTGACAATCGTGGGGAAGGACTACCGTACAGGTCACTGAAGTACACCCGTCAAATTTCATCGGTGTTCCTCGAGTCGAGTCACGAGACACTCCTGAATCTCCTCACCCTACCTCCCACCCCCCACCGTCTTTACGAGTTCTCCTTCCCCTATATACATATTTTTTTAGACTATGTGTACAAGTGTATATCAACTATATATATACACGCATACATGTATATATATATATATGTGTGTGTGTATATCGACTAAATGAAAGAACATGTTGTTTTTGATTGTGTTGTAACATTTCGTTAACATGAGATTCTTTATTTTTCATTTAGTTATGTAACCGACACGACCCTCAGGAGTGTGGGACCTTTGACCGTACTCGACACAAAGTCTCGAGGGCGGATAAGGGTGGGGGTGGGGAGGTGGGGGCTCTCTTGACCAACAATTTGTGTACGGTCGGGTAGTGACCCCACATAGACGTCTCTGACCCCACTCCTCGTCTCCGACCCGCTCGGTCAGATAACCTTACACTCTTCTTTGATGTTTTGCAGTCAAGGATAAAATAGATCAGGAACATTTACAGGATTAAAATATATTCAAGTGTTTCAAGACAACGGGTGTAAAGTTGTACACAGGAGTTAAAACAAATTACCTAACCCTGTTGACCCTAGGTTTCACGAATCCCACATGGTGAGGATTCCGATACACAATACGAGACACGACCCAATGATTGAGGGTTCTTCTGACGTCTTACCTATTCCCGGAAGAGAAAGAGAGGGGTTATGTTGGAAAGAGGAAGGGAGTGTGACGGGACGGGTCCTAGAACCTACTCCCACCATCCTCACTGGTCGACCCTTCCTGAGGGACCCGTCCCAGGAGGACGTCGACAAGAACGACGTCTTAGTCACGGTATCCTAGTGGGAAAATGTTCGTATCGCTTACGGAACTCCATTCGTCAACTTTACGACCTACAATACCTAATTTGACACCTGTACTTAAATTGTATGAGGTTTTACATACAATTTCACGACTAGGGACCCGGGACACTTACACTGCAATAAACCTTTCTCTAAGAAACGTCTAGAGTAGTTCTACTTCAAAAATCCTACACAGAATTAGGTTACACTGACGACAGGAATACTCTTTTCCCTTTAAACCTCTGACTGTGTGTCTCTCCTATCCTTCTGTGTTCTGTGTCCCTCTTCTTCAGGTATACGGGTGTCTCGGACTTACCGCGTGGATGTGTGGTTCTTTGTGGCCCGAACGGGCGTTTTGGCCTTTGATCTGCTCCGTGGCCTTTTCTAAGCGTCGGCTTCTCCCTTGGGCGGGACGGTTGTAGACAAAGAATTTTGTAAAAAAAATTAACTTCATAACAGCTAAATGTTACAACACAATCAAAGTCCATATGTAGTTTCACTAAGTCAAAGTACATATATAAGTCAATATATATATATTGTAAGTTATATATATATGTAAGTTAAAATAAATATATAATAAAAAGTCTAAGAAAAGGAAATACTTTCTTTCACTTTCACTTCAGCGAGTTAGCACAGGTTGAGAAACGCTGGGCACCTGACATCGGGTGGTTCGAGGAGGTAGGTACCCTAAGAGGTCCGTTCTGATGACCTCACCCAACGGTAAAGGAAGAGGTGAAATCCGATAGTGTTTTATAACTCATATCAAGGGACATCCTTGATATGTTATCCAGGAACAACCAATAGATGAGATACATGTCATCTCACATATACAATTAGGGTTGGGGAATTAAATAGGAAGGGTGGGAGGAAATAGGAATCTATTGGTATCAAAGAAAAGATACAGACACGCAGATAAAGACAAAACATATTTTCAGGTAAACATAGAAAAAAAATTAAGGTGTATATTCGCTATAGTATACTGTAAACAGAAAGAGACCGAATGAAGTAAATCATTTTATTAGAGATCCAGGTAGGTACTACGACGTTTATCGTAATTAAAGTAAGAGAAAATAGGTGAGCCGGTTGTAGAACGAAAGTGTGAAGGTCGAAAGTCTTGACTCTCTTATCTCAAGACAACGAAATTCGGTGGACCACCAAAATGAAACAATATTGTCTTTCCTTCTGTCCTCAGAGTCCACATACCCAGGTTTGAAAGTGTCCTCGTGGGTCTAGGTACTAATGCTACTGTCAATCTTTTTATTTTAGGTTTAGTGGGATCGACTAAAATTCTTTCAAAAGTTTTTACGTAGACGAAACGTCCTATTCAGTATTATCGACGTCATTATTCTGGTTTGAAGTTACCGATGAGAAGGAAGAGAGGGAAAGAAGGAAGTAGGAGACCAGAAAGAAGGAGGAACGAAGTAAGTAATTTTTTACGTAGTCTACAGATGTTCACGGTTCGTCCAAAGACCATATGTAGTCTCTCATCTCTAGAGTACCTTGAATGTAGAATCACCTTCCAGGTGTGTTATTTGTACTATTAATTCGTTTAATATATCATACAACTCTGAAGAGACCACCAGGTAACCGATTCTGAGACGTGAAAGTTCACGTCCCCCGGACCCAAGTTAGGGACCAGTCCATTGATCTAGGGTGTAAGACGTCGACCCTCAAACTCGTTTATTTCTAGGGTGTACGTCGTTGATTCTGGACCACGTCACTTTCTTTCTTTATCTCTTTCTTTCCTTTCTCTTTCTTCCTTTCTTTCCTTCTCTCTTGTTTCCCTCCCTTTTATTCTTTCTTTTCGATTCTTGCTCTCTGAACTAGAAAAAAAAAATTACATATTATATAATCTTCCTGTTTTTTTATTCACATCCACTTCCTTCCAACTACCAGTACCGCACCCCTCGTCGAGTGTCGCGATTCACCCCATGGTGTGGACACACTAGTGGACTCAAAGGTTATTATTAGTCTCGTGTGTCCTTAGACGAAGACGTCCCCCGCCCATACAAACATTAGAGGCACGTCGGAGTGACCTTCGGGTGTGTTGGATGACGTAAGTGGTGTCGTTAAACGATGGACTGTGGTCCATCTTTGCTGTCCCCTTCTCCTACCTCAGCCCCGATACGGACAGAGGTAAACCAGGTGTTACACTGGAGGAGTTCTGGTGTCAGTGACTCGAACAGAGAGAGGGTATTCCCTCGGTCTTAAGGGTGACAATCCTCTGTCGGGACGAACCGAACTTCTAATTAAACTTCAATACAGAACCGACGTTTCTCAAAGGTACTACAATTCTTCTGTGTGGGAGGGGACAGGGGTTTGTAGTGACAGTGTACCTGTGTAAAAGTTTACGACTTTTATGGTTTATGAAAAAAAAGGGACGACCGGACTATAACCAGTGGTCGTAGGAGTCTAATCTTTCTCTTCGTTGACTGGAACGGTTTCGAGAAAGGACCCCATAGTAGGGGGAACTGGGAGTGTCTGACCCCACTACAGTATCAGTATCAATGTATACTCCCCTAAGTCCTTCCGTAGCGAAACAGAAGGACGGGTCATGGGTGTGTGGGAATTGGACTCTAGTGGAGGAGTTGAACTGAACTTCCTGGAAGTGACGGAGAAACTTTGCATTTCTCCATAGAACATCTCTCAAACTAATTCTACATGATGGAACCACCCTTACATTTAACTATGTCGGTGATACCTCTCATATACCTCTAAGGAACTTTTTGATCCTTACTTTTTGGTATAACAACATCGGTGCACAAGACCCTTTGTTTGAGTGAGTCTTCCTGTTACGTTTATCACCTCACGTCAAATGATGTGGCCGTCCGGGTTCCGTCTCAGAGGAGAATCGGTCCCTGGGGTTGGTCAAAAACCCTTTTGTCTTTTTCTTTCTATGTTAGTTTCAATTGGACACTAGTATACCAAATTCGAATCCATCAATTGTCACCTGTTAATAGTTATCCGGACACCAGTATAGGGTTATTCGTATTATCTTACATACTAAGATAAACCAATGTGTCTATTAATTCCATAAAAAAATCCGCTACCTCTTGGGACCCCGAGAAGAAAGGTCCCCGCACCAAAAGGCCAACCGTACAACAAAGGTAACTATGACCCGTACATCGAGTTTTAGGTGTCAGGTCGGGTTCTACCTCAGGAGAAAAGTTCTATCTCGGACAAGACAAAGGAGGAAGTTATACTGGGTCGTCAGGGTGATAACCCGTACTTTTCACTTTCACAATCAGCGAGTCAGCACAGGTTGAGAGACGTGGGGAATCTGACTTCGGGTGGTCCGAGGAGACAGGTACCTTAAGATGTCCGTTCTTATGATGTCACCCAACGGTAAGGGAAGAGGTCCCTTAGAAGAGTTGGGTCTTTGACTTGGTCCCAGGGGACGTACTGTTTTTCTGTGGACAGAGGGTCACAAGTAACGCCGTGATAAATATTATCGGTCCTACACCTTCGTTTGATTTATAGGTAGCTGTTTACTTACCTATTTCTACACCACGTATATATGTCACCTTATAACAAGATTTGGTGACACAAACTCCCTTAGACAATTTCGTCGTTACTCTTTGCTCACACGAGGTTTAGGAAGATCATTTGAGGACAAACAAAATCGAATGAAAGACGAATTCGTTCGGACGGAGTTAATAACAACGAACATTGACTTCTCGGTATGGATCCTCTGTTGATTAAAGGTTCAGAGGGAGGGGGAACGTGGTGGGACTAAGCCAAAGATCCAGTTCTGAAAGGACAGTTGGTCGGAAGAGAAATGACCTCAGACTCGGGTCGAATCACTACCCTGGAACGGAAACAACAGTCCGTAGGACTTTCCAACAACGACTTGGTGCTTTCTACGGTCCTAAGAACCGGAGACCTTCTCTTCTTAAGTTAGGTCTCGGTCTCTGCTTTAGACTAGTGAGTCTCGAAAACACATTATTTCAAAATAATTTTATATTTTCTATATCTCTTTCGAAGACTGTATCTGTAGTCTTCCCCCGTCTTTCTCATGGGGGGACGATCAGAAATCGACCTGTAATATATCAAAGATCGTCAGACGATTAATTTCTTTCCTTTACAGAGTTTTAAGTTTCTTACCGTGGTCCGGGGAGTGGATGTTCTACGTAAAACTCTATTAGAACCGTGGTCCACTTAGTAGGGTCCGGTATCTAACTGAACTTAGAACTTCTTTCCGTCTAAAGGTTTGTTTATATATCAAAGTAATTGTATCTAATCCTCTTGTTACATATTGTAAACAGTTCAGTCAAGACTCGGAAATCCACTTGGTTCAACTTCTGTCTCAGACCCCATTTATGTGTCATGTAATTATATCGAATTCTGTTAGTAAAAGTATTCTTTTTACGTAACCCATCGAGTTCCAAACTCTTTTCAACTCAAGTCCACCTTGGTCGACAGTAATCCCGGTGTGTCTCAAAATACTCTTCGGAGAAAAATTTAAGCATATCTCATCCCCCTTTTTTTACATTGTGATCAAACAAAGGAGGACGGTGATTTCTCTCTCTCTCTCTTTTACAGACTGTGAACCTCGGATAAATGAGGCAAACCTCTGGGGACCGGAAGGATGGACCTTTAGACATGGAGTGAGGGTCTGTGGTTGACCAACGAGTTGACCAGAGGACCGACAGTGAACTGGGTCTAAGGAACACAGACAGAGAAGGTGTAAAATCCAGTGGGATGAGGAGTAGACTCTGGGTGGGGTGGGAAAAGGTGAATAGTGAATCGACCTACCACTGAACGACAACGAAAAGAGGGGTAGTATGACACGGGATCTATGTCTGATTTGTTCAAGGTACCTGAAGTTGTGGTGGTGGGGGTAACGGATAGTCTAGGGTGAACAGCAACAACGACAACAAATCGGTACTTCAGTACAGACTGAGAAAGCTGGGGAACTTGACATCGGATGGTCCGAGGAGACCCTAAAGGGTCCCTGAAGGGTCCGTTCTTATAACCTCACCCAACAGTAAAGGATGAGGTCCCCTAAAAGTGTTGGGTCCCTAGTTTGGGAGCAACCGGTGGACCTTTTGGGCAGTAGAGGGTCATCTTTACCGACTGAGACCTCGTATCCTAATTCGGTCGACGAGGAAGGATCCCGTTCAGGTCTGAGACGGACCGGTCTACTACACTATACCGTGGTGGCTATTTACAGACTACAAAGTCCCATTCGTTACGTGTCTCTCTTGAAATAAAGTAGACTCTTGAGATGTTCCTTCGTTGGGAAGGAAGATATAGACATAGGAAGATGGATTTCTATGTTTAAGGGCATCACGATAACTTCCTCCTTTGTCTTGTCCAAGACAGAACTTTCGTCCTGATATAGAACCCGACCTGACACCTGAAACTCGATATACGGGTCATAGATACCTTTGCTGTATGGTTGACCTTTTGGTCCGGGGACCTTCCTTCTCGGGGTACCGAGAGGCAACGATTTTCTTATGGGATTAAAAGACACATTGACTTATCTTAGTATGTAATGCGAATAACCCCATACTGGTGTCCGGATAACTATTAACGGGTGACAATTGATGGATCCTAACTCCGTATACTTAGTCATCCAATTGAAACTAACAGTCCCTTAAACCCCTCCACCCAAACACGTGCAGGTGAAGCCCATATATTTCAAAAGGGTTTTTCACCAGGCCCAGGAACCGATTGTCTTCTGAGACGGAACCCGGGGGACCACAATATTTGGCGTGAGGTGGTAGACGTAACAGGAAGACTCACTCAAACATCGGTCTTGCGTGTCGATGTTGTGAACTACGGAACCGGTCCTTTGAGGAGTAAAACTCCTCTGTTCAGGGTAAACCCTGATGACGTTCCGGAATACCGAACTTAGAAGTTCTCCCCCTTCCGCGGAGCGGAAAGACCTTCCTAAGACGAAGAGTTGCGGGCCTAGAAAGTGCAATCGTCCATCACCTGTCGTCGTCCCCTTGACTCACGAGACCACTCCTCCTTGGGTGGGCCATCCCACCTTCTCCCCCGGACTAAGGGGGGAAGGGCCCTCCCTGATCTTCCCCGTACCCGGTTGTCCTCGGATCTTATCTGTCCGTCGTCACTAACGAACCATATGTCACAATACGGGTCTCAGACTCAGAGGTTTTGACTCTCTTATTCTGCAGGTGTCGTTACGTTTTCGTACTTCCCCAAATAACGATCGATCCCGAGTTCAGAGTAGGTCACGTCACCTTAGAACTGCTCTCGGGGTTCGAGACTTAGTGTAGATGAAAATATGTCTACCAAGAAACAAGGACATTGTCGT
>SJYO01029591.1:0-20000 GCA_006410555.1 Capra ibex | reverse complement strand
AAGAAATAAACTTCTGGTGTTTACAACCCCCACCTTCCCCCCGCCCCGCCCCAGGCAGTGGTATTTTGTTACAGCAGTCCCCAAGGATGATAGCGGCCTGATGGGTGAATTTGTCTGAGGAGAGGGTCCAAGGGGCTCAGGCAGAGAAGAAAGGCCTTCAGGATCCAGGAGACAGTGACTGGAGTGCACGAGAGCCTCAGTGCTCTAGGAGGGAAATGCCCATGTGAGACGACTCCTCAAATCCAAGTTCAAAGACAGAAAGAGGGGAGGTCCCATTCC
Source organism: Capra ibex (assembly GCA_006410555.1). Taxonomy (NCBI): domain Eukaryota; kingdom Metazoa; phylum Chordata; class Mammalia; order Artiodactyla; family Bovidae; genus Capra; species Capra ibex. The sequence goes on along the minus strand of SJYO01029591.1, from coordinate 19,721 downwards.
TGCACTTGGCTGTGATGGAGATGAATTTATACCACTCAGAGATGGGCATGGTGGACAAAGAGACTGACCACAGCGGGAGTGAACAGGGCAACTGCAGAGGCCCAAACTTACCTCCAAGGTATCAGAGGTTTGAGATGTGCAAGCAGGAGATGATCCAGACTCCAGTGATGCAACAGGCTCCCAGGCAGGGGTCAGGCAGTGTTGGAAGACACTTTGAGCAGGCAGGGAAACAGTCCTGCAGCTCAGGTACCTGAACTGACTTGCTGCCAGGGGCGGGCTGAGCTGACCCAGCCACTCTGGCCTGACATTTCACATTTCAAGGGATGATGTATGATCTCAAAAATAATACAAAGTCGGTACCCAGAAAACTGTGTATCCACATTGGTTCCAGGGCTTAAAACAAATTAAATGAAGATAAAACATGCATATCTTTTTTGGTCACACTGCACACCATGCAGAACTTCCCTGAACAGGGATTGAACATGTGTCCTCTGCAGTGGAAGCATGAAGTCTTAACCACTGGACCACCAGGGAAGTCCAATAAAACATGTTTGCTTAAAAATAGAACTGACCCTCCTCCAAAGACCTCATACAACTCAGTATCAAAAAAAAAACAAAAACAAAAAAAGCAAAAAAACAACCCAGTGATTTGTCATTTAGATTTCCATATCTTGACTAGAGAGGAATAAATTCAAAGGAGCATATGTCTTTTAGAATTGGTGTTTTTGTTTTCTTTCGCAAAATGCCCATAAATGGTAAGGCTGGATCATATGATGGTTCTATACTTAATTTTCTGAGGACCCTCCATACTGCTGCCCATAGTGGCCTCATGTACGTACATTCCCATCACCAGGGTTGATGGTTCCTTTTTCTCTACATCCTCATCAATACTTGTTAATAATTGTCTTTTGATGACAGCCATTCTGACTGGTGGGAGGTGACATCTTGCTGTGGTTTTGTTATGTATTTCCCTGACAGTTAGTTATTTGAGCATGTTTTCATGTGCCTGTTGGCCACTTGTATGCCTTCTTTGGAAAAGTGTCTATTCAATGCACTTCCCATTTTTCCACCTGGTCATTTGGATTTTTTTGATATTTAATTGTATGAGTTCTTTGAAATAGATTAGATATTAACCCTTTATCAGATGCATTATTTGCAAATATCTTCTTCCATTCAGTAGGTGGCCTTTTCTTTCCATTGATAGTTTCTGTCGCTGTGCAAAGCTTTTTAGTGTGATATAGTCCCATTTGTACATTTTTGGTTTTGCTTCCATTGCCTGAAAAGACATATCACAAAAGTATTTCTAAGACTGATGTCAAAGAGCATACTGCCTGTTTTCTTCTAGGAGTTTAATGGTTTCAGATCTTATATTCAAACCTTTAATCAGTTTTGAGTTTATTTTTGTACAGTGTGAGAAAGTAGTCCAGTTTGATTCTTTTGCATGTAGCCATCCAATTTTTCCAACAGTAAATACCAAAACTAAAACTGTTTTTTTTTTAAGTGTATTAAGTGTTTCGTATATCGCTCAATCTTTTTTATCAGCTTCATTTGAGAATACAGTCTTAGTCTAAAACTACTTATTTTTTGAAATTTGAAATAGAATCCCATTATTATACAACCCTTACTTTGTTATCATCATTTCCTGTTATATAAATTGTAAGAACAAAACAACCACAAAACACAGGGTTGATTGAAGTAAGATAGAGAAAAAAAGCAACCAACTCTTATTTTTTAGGCCAATTCCCATCAACAAATGTAATGGACAATAAATGGACACCATTTATGCAAAGGCCTCTCTGCTTTTATAGCTCTGAGCCCACGCAAAATGTGACTTATTGTATGCGCCGATATGCTCCTCTGTGTCTGATTCTTGAATTTTAAGTCCTGCCCTACTTCTCACTGCTTTACACTGGGTTCAATGGGGACACTTTCTCACTGGAATAACACTTCTCTCTTCTCCCCATCAGTCCACCCACTCCTGAGCCCACCCTGAGTGACTGCAGCAATGAGCAATGGGATGAGTAATGATGTCTAGTTACGGCCATAGAAAGTGGTGAGCACGGGTTACTGTTCACCCAGCTGGAGGACCCAGAGCCAGTGTCAGTGTGAAAGGAAAGAAGCCCCCTGAAGTGAGGAAGGAGCAGCGTGAGTGTCTGTAGAGTCCTTCCCCACTTGCAGTCCCCGTCCCTGGATTAGTTGGAGCAATCAGTCAATGCAGTGTCTCCAGTGACTTCTCAGGTCATGTAGTGCCCCTCTCCTGCATTCATTGATTATGATGGATTAATTCAGTCATTGTTCTGCATTTTAACCCTATGGCACTTTTATTCCCCCTTCTGCAGAGGAAGACATGTTAATATGAGTAATGAATGTCCTTGTAAAGGTATATATACTTGAAGGAGAGTGGCTTTGCTTCTCTTTCCAGTTTTTATTATTCAGTCCAAGAATTTTCATGAAACAAAATCATCCCCCACAGGGGTCTAGACTGAAGCCACTTGAAATTGGTCACCTTGCCAGATCTGTAAGACAGTGGTGTATGGGGACACACAAGGGATATCCCAAATAAGTAGGGGAAGCCACCAGCTGTGGTCAGGACTCAGAGGCAATGGATGACTTCATCAAGAACAGAGTAAAACCTTGGGCTCACCTTCAGTTTGGTGTGTGTGCAGGTTAAGCCAATTCAGTCATGTCTGATTCTTTGTGACCCTATGGACCGTAGCCTGCCAGGCTCCTTTTTCCATGGGATTCTCCAGACAAGAACACGGCAGTGGGCTGCCATGACTTCCTCCAAGGGATCTTCCCAACCCAGGGATTGAATCCACATCTCTTATGTCTCCTGCATTGGCAGGCAAGTTGTTTACCACTAGCACCACCTGGAAAGCCCGTATTTATTATGGAACTGGATGGAATTTTATATAATGTAAACTCTGCTGTTGACCCCAAAGTGGAGCCCTTGAAGGGTGACAGAATACACCACCCCAAAATAGCCCATTTTGGCGTAAGAGTTACTTTGAGATAAAGGCACATGAGGAATAGCAGGTGCAAGCAGGCCAGTCTACTCTTTGCTTTTCTTCTTGGAAACCCAAGATTAAACCTCCCATTTAAATGAAAGATGTCTTCCCTTTGCCAGGAAGAAAGTAGCACTTTTATCATCAAGGATGGGAAGTTGAGACAGAGAGAATTTTATAAGACCAACCTCATTAAAATAATTTTTATCTCCCTTTGGCCTCCACCCAGAGTGTAGTTACTTTCACAATCGCCTCTCTTTGCTCAGCTTATTATAAAAGCATGCAGGGCCATTTTGGGGGAACTTTATTTTTTATAAGGATTTCTGCATAATGTACATATACATTCTACTAACTGCTTCCATGTCAGTTTCATTTTCAGGCCCAGCCAAAAAAAATCTCAAAGAAGACAGAGGTAAAATTTTGCTTCCTCAACACACTGAAATGAAAAGTTGGGGGCTGAAATGTTATCTTTAGAAAGCATGTGCTTGTCTTTAAGGAGCTTTTTAAGCTACTGGTCCAGTATGGTGAGCAGCATACAGACATGAATACCTAGGTACCCTCTATTGGGCACATGTGTTCTAAGTCACTTCAGTTGTGTCTAACTCTTTGCAACCCTATGGACCATAGGCCACCACGCTCCTCTGTCTATGGGGTTCTCCAGGAAAGAATACTAGAGTGGGTTGCCATTTCCTCTTCCAGGGTATCTTCCCAACCCAAAGATGGAACCCGTGTCTCCTATATCTCCTGCACTGGGAGGCAGGTTCTTTACCACTAGTGCCACCCACGAAGCCCATGTACAGATGCTATATAAAGATGGAGACTGAACGAGAGCACACTGTCCTTTCTCTCCTGAGACAGTAGGTATAGAGCCCTCTCCTCAAACAGAGCTGGAGAGCTCTTGTTCTGATGACTCATCCTTAATGAACTGTGGAAGGAGAAAGGAAAAACGGCATCCCAGGGATGGGATGTAAGTTGCCTCCAGACTGAGTAACACAGAGTACACTGACATTCGGAGAGAAGTCTAAGAGGAACTCGTCATCTGGATTCAAGGATTTGCAGGGCATATTGGAGAGCTGCTAACCAAGAGCATAATGCCTGAATCTTACAGCATTCAATAATATCCAACTTGGGTGGTCCAGAAGGAATCTGGCCAAGGCAGGCTTCCTACCCTGAGTAAATCCATTAAACGTTCTAAAACAGATACATGGATTTCAGCTTGAATTCAGGAGAGTCAGGACTGTTGCTAAGGAGCCAGTCGCTTGGATTGGTTGCTAAGGAGTCAGAAGTCAGGAAGCAGAGCCCTTGAAGAATGCCCTTGTCTGATGGAAACAGAACACAAATTGCCTTCATTTCCCTGTTGGATTTTAGCAATTTTCAAAGAGGCCTTGAGGCAAAGGAAAAGGTTAATGGGGGTGTGAAATATATAGCAGTATTTGTTTATTTAGATAAGATCATTATACTCCAGCGGTAGCAGAAGAGTAGAAGCAAGATCCTTTGGATGTCTGGCCCCCCAGGGAGAAGAGTTTAAAACTGTCCTTGGACACGTGTCAGTTCTCCTGAACCCTTTTTAATAATATTGGACACACATTCTCAGCCCAGAGAGAGGGCTGGCCCTGAAATTATGTCCACTATCCACAATGGCCCTAGGCCACCAATTATAGGAAACTCAAAATGCCTTAGGGGTTTTTATTGATTTTCAGAAGAAAAACTAACCTTATAGCACCTGACAGCAGGGCTTCAGTTGAGAGCTTGAGAATTTCTGATAAAAGAGAGAAAGACCACAGGACCAGTGATGACTATTATGATCCGCTGGCCCCAATCTATCAATTATCAGGAATCTTAATATTGGGAATTTTGTATTGCAGATTGATATACGTAGGTTGGTAAATCAAACATTTAAAGCAGGTTTTCTTTTTTAAAAATTTTATTTTAAAAATATATTTATTTTTAAATTTCTTTTTAAAAAGTTGTATTTATTTATTTGACTGTGTTGTGTCTTGGTTGCAGCACTCAGGATCTTTCCTTGAGGTGTACGGGTTTAGTTTCTTCATGACAGCATGTAGGATCTTAATTCCCTGACCAGGGATTGAACCTGTGACCTCTCGCATTGGGGTCTTCCTAGGTGGTACTTGTGGTAAAGAACTCGCCTGCCAATGCAAGAGGAAGAGACAGATTCAATCCCTGGGTCAGGAAGATCCCCTGGAGGAGAGCATGGCAACCCACTCCAGTATTCTTACCTGGAGAATCCCATGGACAGAGGAGCATGGTGGGGTACAGTCCAGAGGGTCACACAGAGTCAGACATGACTGAAGTGACTTAGCATGCATGCACACCCTTGCATTGGAAGACAGATTCTTAATTGCTGGACCACCAGGGAAGTCCCTAAAACATATTTTCTTATAAAGGTTTTTAATAAGGCAGAGAAAACCCGCAGACTGCAGGTTCCCAGGGCCTCAGGGAGTCTGGGGTGAGACCCATGAGTAGATGTCTGGAGCCTCGGCAGATCATCCAAGATAGGCCAGTCTGGGCACATAGTCACCCTGTCATTGCTGTCAGTACCTCTGTGGAAATCAGCTCCATGGGGTGAGAAAGAAAGAACAAGGTCAAAGCAAGTATCATATTAGCCAGGACTCATCTGAGCTGGGTGTCATAGCCAAACCTTGGAAGTCGTGAGAATCACCAACCAGTCCTAAAAGCTTAGGTTTGAGGGGTCTCTTGGGTTACAGATCAACTGCAGTCCTGGTGCTGAGTGTGCTGCAGTGAGTCCCCCGTGCTGGCCGCGCTGGCTGATCTGCAGTTGATCACCAGAGGTCATGTCTCAACCACAAGCCCCCCACCCTGCCTTTGGACAGATCCATAAGGAGGTTGCTGAAACTACACCCTAAGAAGGGGTCTGGTCAGTTCAGGACTCCAGTGGACATCCTCCTGAGGAACATACAACCAAGCACAATGTGGGTCCCTGCCCCTTCCTCTCCCTAAGTCTGTGCCCCAAGACACTCTCACTTTTGCCAGGAGAGCCTTTGACCTTCCCCTCCTGTGGGCTGCCTCTGATATGCAGGGGATGATTAAAAAAAAACCAAACAAGCAAGGGCCAAGGATCCTTGGCTGAAATCTCCAGCACTATCTCCAAGCCCTTAACTTTTGCTGCACCATTAGAGCCAGCCAGAACTCATTACCCAAGTCTGGCACCCTGTGTCCCCAGATCCAGTCCAGGAGCAGCTGAGTCCATTGTGTTGCTCCCAGAGGAAAGTTCTCCAAAGACATCTGTTATCTGCGGGTGGTGGGGACTTCAGGATTAATTAAGGCTTCTGCCAATGGTGGACTAAAGCTATCCTCAATAAAATGTGCTGATGTGCTGGAAAAATATTCTAAAGCACACTTTTAAATGCAAGGCAGCTCTTATTAGTAAGGGAAATACTCTGCTGGCAGAAATGAAGTGAGAACAGGAGTCCCAAGGGATGAAGAAGTGCCAGCACCATCAGCTATTTGGGAAACCTGTTCTTGCCAGGCATCCTAGACCCTCTGTTTTGCAGCTGGAAGTGTGGGGACCACACCATGAAGATGGAGGATAAAGTGGGGAGGCTCACCTATCCAGGTAGAAAAGTATTACAAAACCATGGTCCTTAAAATGAGGTTTCAGTAGAGAGAAAGAGAGAAAGAGAGAGAGGTGGGGAGGGAGGGAGAGAGACAGATCATCCCATGGGGCAGAATGGTGATCCCAGAGACAGCCCTATGTGCACAGTTTATAGATAGGCACAGCTGAATATCTACATGGAGAACAGCACATACACCTGCCTCAGTCAATAGCTCGGTGGGATAAAGATTAACTGTAAGAGCGAAATTTCATACTTTTATAAGTTCATATAAGAGTAAATCCTTGGGATGTCAGACCCAGAAAGAATTTCCTCAATTAAAGTTGAAAACACAAACCGCAGGGGAAATAGTGAAGCAACCAACTTCTTAAATCGAGATCTCCTGTTTGTCTAAAGACCTCACAGAGGAAGTGGGGGAAGGTGATGCGTGGACAGAGAGTAACGGATTGGGGAAAAGAAAGAACAAGAGAGAGAAACACAGACCATTAATACAATGAGAAGACAGTTCCAAAGGCAAAAATTGGTGAAAACACAGATTGGCAATTCACAGATGAGGAAACACAAATGGCCGAGAAACATTAAGGAAAGCTCAATGTCACTCATTAGAAAGGAAATGCAAGAATGCATTTTACCACATTCAAGCCAGTTGGCACAGTTAAGATATTTGATCACACCCACTGTTTGGCAAGGCTGTGGAACAACATGGAAAGGAACTGTTACAAATAGCTGTTAGGGTAGAAATTATGGCAATTTGACTTTATCCAGTAAAGTCAAGCCCTGTTCACCTATGCTGACAAATTCTTGTCCATGTGCCTCAGGACATGTGCTCAAGAATCTTCCTGGCAGCATCCCTCTGATAGAGAAACCCATAGACAACCCTAATGTCCATCCATAGGAGAAGGAACAGATGACCTCAGGGCAGGGGTTTCCTTGGTGGGTGCAAGGAGAGGGCACCACGGGGAACATTTGGAGGCTGATGATGTATTTCTCAAACACATCAGCTGGTTGGCATATGGATTTTATTTTATTTCTATGCTGGAAGCCTGGAGTACTGCAGTCCATGGGGTTGCAAATGGTCGGACATGACTTAGCAACTGGACCCAGCAACTGAACAACAACAACATTATGTGCAATATATATTGTAGTTGTATGTGCCAAGCATTCCATGGCTTAAAACCTCATTTACAGAGATCTGATCTAAGTGACAAATAGATTCAAGGTATTAGATCTGATAGACAGAGTGCTTGAAGAACTATGGATGGAGGTTTGTGACATGGTACAGGAGACAGGAATCAAGACCACCCCCAAGAAAGAGAAATGAAAAAGGCAAAATGATTGTCTGAGGAGACCTTACAAATAGCTGAGAAAAGAAGAGAAGCTAAAGGCAAAGGAGAAAAGGAAGTAAATACCCATTCGAATGCAGAATTCCAAAGAATAGTAAGGAGAAATAAGAAAGCCTTCCTCAGCGATCAATGCAAAGAAGTAAAGGAAAACATTAGAATGGGAAAGACTAGAGATCTCTTCAAGAAAATTAGAGATACCAAGGGAACATTTCAAGCAAAGATGGGCACAACAAAGGACAGAAATATTATGGACCTAACAGAAACAGAAGACATAAAGAAGAGGGGGCAAGAATACACAGAAGAACTGTACAAAAAAGTCTTCATGATCCAGATAACCACGATGGTGTGATCACTCACCTAGAGCCAGACATCCTGGAATGCGAAGTCAAGTGGGCCTTAGGAAGCATCACTATGAACAAAGCTAGTGGAGGTGATAGAATTCCAGTTGTGCTATTTCAAATCCTAAAAGATGATGCTGTGAAAGTGCTGCACTCAATATGCCAGCAAATTTGGAAAACCCAGCAGTGGCCACAGGACTGGAAAAGGTCAGTTTTCATTCCAATCCCAAAGAAAGGCAAGGCCAAAGAATGCTCAAACTACTGCACAATTGTACTCATCTCACAGGCTAGCAAAGTAATGCTCAAAATTCTCCAACCCAGGCTTCAACAGTATGTGAACCGTGAACTTTCAGATGTTCAAGCTGGATTTAGAAAAGGCAGAGAACTGGAGATTAAATTGCCAACATCCACTGGATCATCGAAAAAGCAAGAGAGTTCCAAAAGAACATCTACTTCTGCTTTATTGACTATGCCAAAGCCTTTGACTGTGTGGATCACAACAAACTGTGGAAAATCCTTCAAGATATGGGAATACCAGACCATCTGACCTGCCTCCTGAGAAATCTGTATGCAGGTCAAGAAGCAACAATTAGAACTAGACATGGAACAACAGACTGGTTCCAAATTGGGAAAGGAGTACATCAAGGCTATATATTGTCACCCTGCTTATTTAACTTCTATGCAGAGTACATCATGCGAAATGCCAGGCTGGATGAAGCACAAGCTGGGATCAAGATTGCTGGGAGAAATATCAGTTCAGTTCAGTCGCTCAGTCATGTCTGACTTTTTTCAACCCCCTTGTCCCTCACCAACTCCCAGAGTTTACTCAAACTCATGTCCATTGAGTTAGTGATGCCATCCAACTATCTCATCCTCTGTTTTCCCCTTCTCCTCAAGATTGCTGGGAGAGTATCAATAACCTCAAACATGCAGATAACACCACCCTTGTGGCAGAAAGCAAAGAAGATCTAAAGAGTCTCTTGATGAAAGTGAAAGAGGAGAGTGAAAAAGTTGGCTTAATACTCAACATTCAGAAAACTAAGATCATGGCATCCGGTCTCATCACTTCATGACAAATAGATGGGGAAACAGTGGAAACAGTGACAGGCTCTTTTGTGTGTTGGGGGTGGAGCTCCAAAATCACTGCAGATGGTGACTGCAGCCATGAAATTAAAAGACGCTTGCTCCTTGGAAGAAAAGCTATGACCAACCTAGACAGCATGTTAAAAAGCAGACATTACTTTACCAACAAAGGTCTATCTAGTCAAAGCTATGGTTTTTCCAGTAGTCATGTATGGATGTGAGAGTTGGACTATAAGGAAAGCTGAGCACTAAAGAACTGATGCTTTTGAACTGTGGTGTTGGAGAAGACTCTTGAGAGTCCCTTGGACTGCAAGGAGATCCAACCAGTCAATCCTAAAGGAAATCAGTCTGGAATGTTCATTTGAAGGACTGATGCTGAAGCTGAAACCCCAACACTTTGGCCACCTGATGTGAAAAACTGACTCATTTGAAATGATCCTGTTGCTGGGAAAGATTGAAGGCAGGAGGAGAAGGGGACAACAGAGGATGAGATGGTTGGATGGCATCACTGACTTGAGTTTGATAAGCTCTGGGAATTGGTGAAGTACAGGGAAGCTGGGCAAGCTGCAGTCCATGGGGTCACAAAGAGTCAGACAAGATTGAGTGACTGAACTGAACCTAAGCTTATTACTGGGGAGTACAAGGTATCCTGGTCTGGGTGAAGGTATCCTTGCAGTGGAAGCCAGGTCCAAGCAGGGCTCAGCAACCTTTTCCCCCTGGAATTACCCTCCTTGGAACCGGATTGTTTTCCCTGGTGTGTTCTTATACTGATGGTTGACACTGTCTCCAAGCCCACTGCCCCTGGGGTCAAAGCACAGGTGACTCTTGCCTGGTCCCCTCTGAGATGTGCATGACATGGGGGCCTGAAGAGGATCCAGAAACCCAAGTTCCCTCCCACACCCAGGCAGACACACCACCAGTGGATTTTCTTTGAAAGACTCCTGCTAGGAAGCCTGGGGACCCTTCCCTGGACAGATGGGACAGTGGAGTCAGCCTCCAGTTCCTCTAGGACTGTCCTCTCTGCAGGTGTTATGAAGCCCAGGTCTGGCAGCTCGCTTGGGCGGAAGCCAGTTCTCGAGAGAAAAGTGTTGGTAGGGAAGGAAAGGTTCATTTTGGAGGCTGATGACCAGGCAAGAAAGTGGACTCCTGCTGTAGAGAACCAGCTCCCACTTGCTGTTCAGAGGACAGGAGTATTTAAGGGGGAGTTCTGGGTTGTCCAGGATGGCACAGTCAGCTCGGACAGTCACGTTGAAATCCATGATGCGATGGACTTTTGGTCATTTTGGCTAAGTACAATTAATCTCTGGTTCCAAAGTTTGTCCCCACTTCTTTGAGAATTGTGCCTTTGAGAACTGTTCTTGGAAGTGTGCCAGGTAGAGCAGCCTATGTCATGGCTTCAGTTTGGTGATCATGTGGTCATCTCTTCCACCTGAAAGGGGCTTCAGCATCTGTAAAACAGCCCACAGGATATGGCTCAGAATGTGACTTCTGGTCCTTGAGGAGGAACTAAAGGTCCTTGTTTTTGATAAGTGACTAAATTATTATATTTTGCCTTGTGTAAAGGCTTAGCATGCAAAGTATAGCAAGTTTTAATGCCAAGGTGTTGCTTACACAGGGGCAGCTCTGTGAGCTCCACGCCCCACCCCGCCCCAAGACTCAGCCAGGAGGTGAGCAGCCTGCCCAGCCTAGGAGGATGGTGATCACTCGTGGGCCTGCTTCTCCATCTCCAGGGGTGGGATGGGGCCTCTCATCCTCACAGAGAAGGCTCTTTGACGTGGCAGAGACTTTCTTCTGTGGAGACAAAAAGACTAACAGGGAGAAAAGGATGTGACGGGCTGACGTTGCTGTGCTCTCTGCGGACTCCCCAGTTTGTTTATTTTTCTTCTATTCCAAGTACCTCTTCAGTCCTCGCCTTCTCTCTCTCTCACACACGCACACACACATGCACGCACACATGCACACACACATGCACACACACGCATGCACACATGCATGCACACACATGCACGCACACGTGCATGCACACGTGCATGCGCGCACACACATGCGTGCACGCACACGTGCACACACACATGCACACACACGTGCACACACACACACATGCACGCACACGTGCGCACACACATGCACACACATGCATGCACACGTGCACGCACACGTGCACACACACATGCATGCACACACATGCACGCACACACGCAGAGACAAAGCCTGCAGAGGCAGATATAAATCACTCACCTTAAAAAGAAAAAGCTCAAAAAAGTCTTGATTTTTCTGTTCAAATTCTCTCCCTGGGCCAAGAAGGGGGACGAAGGGAACCCTTTAAGCCTGAACGTCTGAGAACTTCTTGTGTATCCGTGTCCACGTGTTCTCACCGCCTAACCCCTGAAGGGTCAATGGGGTCCGTGGAGGCCTGGCTGTCCCCTTCTGCTGCTGTGTTTCTGGCTGTCCTGCCCCCACTCGAGCTTCAGAGAAACCATTTTCTTCTCCTTTCTGTCTCTCTCCTTCAGTTTCCTCACAAGCAGACTTCCCTGCCCCCGCCCAGGAGAGGCCTAGGCCATTCCACTCCCATCTCCAGCTCTTAGAATGTGCCCCTCATCCCCATAACCCAACACCATGGAGCTTTGGTTTCCCTTTAGTTTTTTCCCTATCTGTAGCCCACCTCTCCCTGAGAACAGAAACATCATTTGTGAGATCCGAGGTGCCGGTCACGTAGCTTGTATAAACATGCCTTCTCTGACGTCTATGTCCCCCTGGGCTCAGAGCCTCATGGCGTCATCACCGGTGTGATTCCCAGGGAGGGCTGCCAGATCCAAGGCTGCTGAAGAAACTAAGATGCGATTTCCCAGTTGCTTCCCCATAGGGCTCCGTGCCAAAACTCCCTGGGATGAGGAGTGGAGAGAGGGGACTGCACTTCACAGGGGCGGCCATATGGAGAATCAGGAAGGAGATCCCAAGGCTTGGAGTGACAAGAGTCTACCCCAGTTCAGAGACGCATCTGAGAGACAGTCATGCAACCCAAGGTCTGTCGCGTTCGTGATGGACCACGTGACACATATCTGCCCACTTCTCTGAAAGGCTAATGATAAGCGAGCAATATTATCACCCAGTACAGGGCAAACTGCAGTCTCTGTCCCCTAAGGTTGCCACTGGCTGCACCACCTTCCTCCTCGAAACAAAACTACAACTCAAAAAAACACAGCAAAGAATGGACTTTGCTGAGCTCCCATCTTTAAAGCTTGGTTTGCACCAGGGGTCTTCAGAAACTCCAGGCAGGAGTTGTCAGGCAGGCCTTGAGGTTCCTTTGATCCTGAATGCACACCTGCCCTCCTGCTTGTTGCCTGTTGGTCCCTATTTTGCCTTCTGAAGCAGCTCAGAACCCATCAACTACCTTCTGTACAGGACAGCCCTTCTGTAACTGAATCTCTCTTAAGGCCCATGAATATTTTCTTTCTTTTGGATTCTTTTCAATATCATTAGCATTATCATTACTATTTTGGTCTCCTAGCAAGTGAGATCTCAGCTCCCTGGCCTGAGATTGAACCTATGTTCAGTGCAATGGAAGCATAGAAGTCCTAACCACGGGACCTCCAGAGAATTCCCCTGCCTATGAATATTTTCTGAGAAAAATGTTTTCTGCTTCTTTGGTCCTTCGTTATGTGAGCTGCTTCTTAGATGGTTCACTAGCTTATTCTGTCCACACATCTCCCTAAGGTAGGAGCTGCCCCTGCCCCTGGCTCTCAGCACTGCTTGAACCAGAGACATTCCCTTCCTGCTAGAATCACCTGCTGCCATCCCAGCAGCCGGAGCATCCAGCCACGCTCTGAGTATCTCCTGATTTCAGACTTTTAGGGTGCTGTTCTCATCCCTGCTTCCCTGGTGGCTCAGTTGGTAAAGAATCCACCTGCAATGCAGGAGACCTGGGTTGGATCCCTGGGTTGGGAAGATCCCTTGGAGAAGGGAAAGGCTACCCACTCCACTATTCTGGCCTGGAGAATCCCATGGACTCTATAGTCCATGGGGTCTCAAAGAGTCAGACATGACTGGGAGACATGACTTTCATTTTTTCATCCCTGCAGGATGCCACTTTTTGGGTTTGAACTTATTTTTCCTGTTGCAGGAAAATAATTACAGTCTTTGAATCAGGCTTGGACTTTTTATCTTCTGTCTTACCACCACCAAGGAAGCTTTTGGGAAAAAGGGCATCTGGGAACCTTGAGACCATGAGTGTAGTCCCGAAGCAGCCCCACAGTCCAGGAGTCACAACACAGCTGTGGAAACAGAGGCAGAGGAATCACAAACGCCGTTGCGCCCCCCTGGCTATTGTGCCACAAAAGAAAATCCTGCGTGGGAAATATGTTTAGGAGGGAGGTATGGACATTTAGCCTGTAGTTTTGAGTCAGTTCTATAATATTTTACATACTACATAGTATTTGATTATTGGATTTTGCGTATATAATTTATTCATTGTTAGATCAAGTCTTATTAAGAATTTATATAACTTAGCTAGGGTCATTCCTCATTTTATTTTTCTGATACATTATCTCATAGTCTTTGCTTGACTTTTAAAAATTTATTTGTTTTAATTGGAGGCTAATTACTTTACAATATTGTAGTGGTTTTCGCTACACATTGACATGAATCAGTGGTGGGTTTACATGTTTTCCCCATCCTGAACCCGCCCCCACCCCCACCTCCCTTAACTTGTGTATTAACTCCAAGTTCATGGCTCCTCCTCTACAACTTTTCTCCTCAATTTCACCTTATTCCTTCTATCTTCACATAGCTACTTCATTCACATTATGAATAAGAAAATGTTTGTTACTGTTGGAATTTATTTACACAATTTTTTAGTTGCAACTTTTCAAAGTTTAGTAATAATTTTCTCATTGTATTTTGGCATCAGGTATTGCAGAAAAAAATCTGAGGATGTTATGATGTCCATATTTTGTAATTAATTCTTTTTTAAAATTAACGGACTTTTGGACTCAGAGGGAGAGGGAGAGGGTGGGATAATTTGGGAGAATGGGAATTCTAACATGTATACGGTCATGTAAGAATTGAATCGCCAGTCCATGTCTGACGTAGGGTGCAGCATGCATGGCTGGTGCATGGGGATGACCCAGAGAGATGTTGTGGGGAGGGAGGTGGGAGGGGGGTTCATGTTTGGGAACGCATGTAAGAATTAAAGATTTTAAAATTTAAAAAATAAAAAAAAAATCATCTAAAAAAAAAATAAATGTAGTAGTATCTGTTAATGTATCTGTTAACCCTAAAAAAAAAAAATTCAGACTTTTTGGTTTATTGGTACTTTTTAAATTAAAAAATTTTTTTTTCTTTTAATAAAAGTAGCTCATATATGTTGTCAAAAAGAAAAAAAGAAAGTCCTGCATGGGATGGACACAGAATACCTTGAGGCAGATGGCAAGGAGACAGCCCCAGGCCATGAAGCTGGAACGGACAGGGGAGCACCCAGCCTCGTAGCCTCCGAGTGGAACCACCCACGCCCCACACTTTCTTCCCTCACAGGATGGAGCCTGGGGCCCACAGCTGTGACTCCTCATGGCCTGCCTGTCCTTCTTCTTGGGATTGCCTTCCAAGTAAACCACATGCACCCACATTCCTGCCTCAGGTTCTGCTTCTAGAGGAACCCAAACTAAGACACGCACCTTCTAAATGAAGGCCTAGGTAACTGGGTGGACATAAGGGTAAAAGGAACATGCCTCTGAATGCCAGGATGCTCCAAAGAGACAGGTTCCTGGATTCCAATATCTACAACTACATTTTCAGTGTAGAGAAGCCTCTAAATTTTTTAAAAAATGGATTGACTTACTGATTGAGATAGCATTAGTTTATAACATTACAGATGAGTCATGTGCACATTGTATTTCTATTTCTGTGGACACGGCACTGTTCTCATGCCCACGATGTGGTTTCCATACAGGAGCAGACAGTCGACCCCCTGTACCCATTTCCCCCTTCTAGCCCCCTGCCCCTCTGGGAACCACTACTCTGTTCTCTGCTTGTTTTTGTTTGGTTTGACTTGTTCATGTATCTGGGTTTTTGTTTGTTGGTTTTTTGTATTCCACATATGCCCTGAGGGACAGGACCTGTTAGAAACACAGTCTGTTCACAATTCATATAACAGGCAAAAGAGACAGGGACCCATATCAGAACTCACATCAGAAAAAAGAGGCTGAGTTTCCATTCCCTGTTCCTTCATGAACTTACTCCACAGAAATGCTCCCCATGTAATATGAAGTGAAAAAAAAGCAACTTGTATGACCCTCATTTTGTGAGACTATCTACATTAAAGAGAAGTTATCATATTTATGTGTCTATTTATACATTTATGGAGCACTAAGTTTGATATTGTATGAGCATTTTTCTCTATAAATATTTAGAGAGCATTCATTGCTCTTAACAGACATGTTATCAATTTTATATACACATGGAAGGATGCCAGAAGAAAATACAAGAACATGGTAAAATGGGTCATGGGATTATTAATAATGTTTCCTTACTCATCCTTTGTATATTTTCAGTAATTTCCAAAAGCTAACAAGAATTGTTTTATGACTTAGCAAAAATCAGCATGATATTTCAAATCTCCTTTGTAGCAAGAATCTTTACAGAAATTCCAGCGTCGGTGAGGAGCCAAACTCACACAACAGAGAGGTTTGATCTTGGAAAATGAAACAGCCTCCAGCCATTCTAGGAAGGTCCCTCGCAGCACTCAACCCAATATCCTCCCAAAGGTACACCGTCCCCAGCTTTCTGCTGATAAATCTCCATGATTTTGCTAGGTCCTTCCACCAACACATACAGAAATTTGTTCTGCATTTGGCTCAAACCTCTTTCTACATTTGAACAGGGCTGAAATTACTAGAAACTGCATCAGCACCAGGCCATATACCTACAGTCAGCCCATCTCTCACCAGTTCACGTCTTCCAACACAGCTCAGCTGGGTGCACACCACTTGTCCAAAGAAGCCACTAATAAGAGGGCTGGTCTCAGGAGATCACAGATGGAAGGAGTGGCTTCAGGAACTCCCACATCTCTCCCCAAGTTCCCATTTATCTCTGATGGTTGCTGACTCATCACCCCTTGACTTGGTGGTTTCAATCAGCAGCGAACATTTTATTCTCTCATAGTGTCAGTGGGTGGTTCTGACTTAGGCAATCCTCTGGCCATAATTAGTCATCAGCTGGAGCTGGAACAGACTGGAAGAGCCTGGGCGCTGGAGCAGTGCGCTGGAGGAGTGTGGCTGGACATCTTCCCAGTCTTTCTTTATGTAGCTGCAGGGAGGCCACACATGACCTCTACACTGTGGGTGACTAGGCGCCTTCCAGCGTGGTGGCATGGGGCTCCAGCAGCAAGGAGGAGGCTGAATTCCCTTTCATGGCCTGGCCTCGGAAGTCACATCACCTCTGTACACTCTAATGGCCGAAGTAGTCACTGAAGACATCCCAGTGCTAGGGGGCGGAACATAGCTCCACGTCTAGACAGGGTGAGTGTCAAGGTCACCTTCAAGAAGAACCTGTGCCACGGGAGAAGCTGCCGTGGGGAAATGGGGATCTCTTTTTGGTAACCCCCCACCCCAATTTCCTCATCTTCTGAGACCCAGCTGCGTAGAGATTTTCCTTGTAGGGCAACCTTCTTGAACATTCTCTCCAGTGATACAGCTTGCTCCTTGGACCTGTATGCCACCTTGCGCAAGCTAATTACTCATGGGCCTCTTTGTACTGGGGAAGTTCACGTCTCTCTCCCCAGCAATCTTGTAAACTCCAGGTTCATTTTCTCTTCCTTGTGTTACCTATTCAACAATGTTTAAAATGACATTTTCAAAACTCTTTACCGGTGTGGGTAGTGTAAAAGCCCTTTTTGGATGCTTTTCCTGATTTTTACTACAATGTGTTACTTGCTAAGATCGTCCCTGACTCCACAGGAAAAGTAAGAAAGAAAGTCTTATATAGATGGAAGACGATAAATCAGAAGAAATGTGAGGAAAAAGAAAATCCAAGATTCTACACAAAACTGATTTTTTTTTTACTCTAAAGTAAAATTCCAAATTTTGAACAATTGTGGTCAGTACCGAAGATGTAGATCATAAAGCTAGCAGAACAATATGAAATTACCTTACTTAAAGGGACACAAAATCCTCCTCTCTGTTCTTTTTAATATTAGGCCTACTTCATCTTTCGCTTGTCTTTACACTGATTGAAAATAATAAAATTCCCCCTAACAACCTGCTTTTTTTCTTTTTGATGTTTCAAAAACATCGAAACTTTTAAAAAACTACAAACTTTTTTTTTAATGTGGACCATTCTTTAAAAAGTCTTTATTGAATTTTTATAACATTGCTTCTGCTTCATGTTTTCCTTTTTTGGCCGAGGGACATGTGGGATCTTAACTCTTTGACAGGAATCGAACGCACCACATTGGAAGGTGAAGTCTTAACCACTGACCACTAGGGAGGTCCTGAGCAAACATTATTGATTATATAACCGCTGCAAAAATAAAAGAATACTTGCCTGCTTGTAACTGGAAATATTTATGTTTAGCTAAGAATCATTTTCACGGGAATGACAAAACATTCTAATCCAAGGAA
The DNA here is from genome assembly GCA_006410555.1 of Capra ibex. NCBI lineage: Eukaryota > Metazoa > Chordata > Mammalia > Artiodactyla > Bovidae > Capra > Capra ibex. The sequence goes on along the minus strand of SJYO01029591.1, from coordinate 1,747 downwards.
AGGTTATGAAATTGGTTTCCTTCTCCTTGCCTTCCATGATGTGTGTGTGTGTGTGTGTGTGTATACATATATTCATCTTTTTCTCATCATTAATAATGGAGGTAGGAATTTCTAATCCGTGGGCTTTCTGATTAATTGCATATTGTAAATGAAACTATATTAAACATCCTTCATCATAACTCATCTAAAGGAAATTTGATTCTTCCTTGGTAATCCAGAATGGTTCATAATTAAGAACGACCATTATAGGTTTCAAATATGTTTGGTTATTTGAACAATGACTTGGGTTCTAGATAAGTTGTTTCTACTTGACAGATCATTGAAAAATCATAAATGATATGTTTTTCCAGTTTTGGTCTGCTGAAAGATCATGCATTATTTATAGGTTGTCTTCAATTAGGCATGTTTTGTAAGATTCACAGCATATGTCCCTTTAGGTTTTCTTAGTGGTTTTCGGTGATGGGCCTGATTCGTACTTAGCACAAGTATTATATTGTTATCATTTACACTAGGAAGAGAAAGGAATTGGGAGCAAAGGGAGTCTTTTTAGTAACCCACACCTCAGAAGTCTAATTTCTTCCCACATCTTTCATAGCCAGTGGTGTTTTCTCTGATCTTGATGTTAGTATCAGACCCACTGGATCTTTGAATTGTCCAAATCAGGAAGGTCAGGCAGTCCTGATTTCTCTTTCCATGACTGGAGTTCATCTATAATGCTGTTCATCTCCTCAGCCAAGTTCCAAAGTAAAAGTGTCCATCCTCACTCACAGTGGAGAAAACCACTTAGTTTCTAAGAATCATGGTGGACAGCTCAGGTCTTCATCTTTCCCTGGAGCCACATGTAGAAGGAATGATGCCCCCAAGAGTGACGCCGTCCCATGGGCAGGCCCAGATTTGGGCTAAAATCTCTGAAATGTTCTGAATGGATGAAGCACTAAAATGGTTTGCCATCAGGGTTTTATTCCTGGTAAAAGTGCAAGAACATGTCAAGAAGTGCCTCTGCAGGAAAGGAAATTCTGGCCATTTCCCTTCTTCCCACCCATGCAAGCAAGGCCGGGGCATAAGCCTTCAGGCAGGCTCTGCAGTGTGTGTCAGCTCAACTCCCTGGAATGATGGACTAGAGGTGGCCTTGCTGCCAGGCCCATGGCTCCACGCCCAGGGATGTTCTGCACTCACACCGTGCACACTTGGGCTGCCCGTGAAGACCTGAGTGCTGCACGCTCCCTACCATGTGTGTCTCATCGAGCTCTGCTGTTGACAGGCAGCATCCCATCTGCCCATGCCCCAACCCCCACCAGCCAATCACGGATCCAGGCAGGACACCTTCCTGGAAGGCTTTAGCCTCAGGTCGGGGAACAGAACAGCTGAGTTTCAGAAACGTCCTGCAGCCACAGCTGTGTGTCTGATGGTGAGGGTCTCTGGGGCTTGGGGAGGATGAGAAAGTTATATTCCCCTCTGTTCCTGGAGGCTATTTCTGCTGGGCATCAGCACAGCCCCGCTCCTCTCTGTCCCAGTGATGTCAAGTCCCAATCCCGTCCCCAGAGCCTACCCTCGGCTCTTGTCAACACAGCAGCAGAGAGTGGTGTTGTTATCATGATAACTAAAATTAGCTCTCATTTTCATGAAGGAAATAATCCCCAAGCTTTGGCACTTTTTGGATTGGTTGTAATCACTTTTGACATGTTTCCCATCTGATTGGAAGTGCAGGTGTGGAATGGGATCTGTGCCCTGCTCGGCTGGCTTGGGT
>SJYO01029550.1:0-10000 GCA_006410555.1 Capra ibex | reverse complement strand
CCACAGCTAGTGACGATAACATTGTTGGGACAAGAGCTTCAGAGGGGCGTGCCGTCATTTCTCTTCTGTGAAGATGGAGTTTGACTCTTTCTCTCCTTTCCCCAAAGAAGACTCTGCATCTCTTAGTTGCAGCATATAGGATCTAGTTCTCTGACCAGGGATTCAACCCAGGCCCCCTGTGCTGGGAGAGTGGTGTCTAAGCCGCTAGACCACCACAGGGAAGACCCCACTAAGTGTGTTTTTATGGCCCTTTATTGAATTTCAAATAATTTTTCATGCATCACAAATTTGATTTTTCTTTCAAATTTTTTCCCAACCATTTAACACGCAAAAACTACTTTTTCCCTTACAGACCATACAAAAACATGCAGTAGGCAGGTTGTCCACTTTTGAGGTAGAGAAATAAAACAGATAATGCATTCAGGAGCAAACTTAGCAAGAACAACATGCAAAACCTACATAGAGAAGTTAAAAGATTTTTTTTGAAGTCACAGAAGTAAACTTGAACGGAAAGGTACCATGTACTTGTTTAGAAAGATTCAACATCATAAAGATGCCCATTCTTCTCTAGTTAATTTTACAATGCATTATGATTGATAAATAACAGGGAACTATATTCAATATCCTGTGGCAAACCATAATGGGAAAGAATATGAAAAAGAATATATGTATATGTGTATATATGTATATATGTGGAGTATTGTGCAAGTCACTCAGTTGTGTCCAACTCTTTGTGACCCCATGGAGTATACAGTCCATGGAATTCTCCAGGCCAGAATACTGGAGTGGATAGCCATTTCCTTCTCCAGGGGATCTTCCCAACCCAGGGACTGAACCCAGATCTCCTACATTGCAGATTCTTTACCAGCTGAGCAACCAGGGAAGCCTATTGTGTGTGCGTGTGTATATATAGAACTGAATCACTTTGCTGTACAGGAGAAATTAGCACATGATAAATCAGCTATGCTAGAACAAAATAAAAATTTTAAAGATGTATTATGATGTACTTTAATTTTAAAGTACCAACAGATTGTTTTTCTGGAATTGTACAAGCTGATTCTAAAATTCGTATGATATAGCTAATACTAATAATATTACATTACGTATGGAAAGTTGTTAAGAGAACAGATTTTATTTTAATTGAAGTATGATGGCTTTACAATGTTGTGTTAGTTTCTGCTGTACAACAAAGTGAACCCCAGTGATAAACCCACATTAATTCACTTATGGTGAATTAATCTATGACAAAGGGGACAAGAACATACAATGGAGAAAAGATAGTCTCTTCAGTGAGCAGTGCTGGGAAAACCAGATAGCTCCTTGTGAAAGAATGAAATTAGAACAGTCCCTAACATCATACACAGAAATAGACTCAAAATGAATTAAAGACCTAATGTAAAACTGGACACTAGAAAACCCTTAGAGGAAAATATAGGAAAAAACTCTTTAACATAAATCACAGTATTTTATAAAGTAGTAAATATAACATATATACTATTTTATTTTTCTATTGTTTTCACTTATACAGTTTTCCATGTTTAACATATTTTTCATAATTATAATTTTCAATAATCCCACAATATTCCATCATGCTATTATACTCTAATGTTTGTTCCAATGCTGGACTCAGGTTGATTTTTTTATTGTGATTTGGTTTGCACTGGGTTAGGTTGAGCTTTTTGGAAAGAAGTGGATTTAGAGGGGTTGTTTTTGTTGTATGTTTTTATAAAGAATAATAAATATATTCTGGCAAAAAAAAATACATAAATTGCAGCAAGATCTTTTCTGACTCATCTCCTAGAAAAATGAAAATTTTAAAAATGTGCAAATGGAACCTAATTAAACTTTAAAGTTTCTGTACAGCAAAGTGGAAGTCGCTCAGTCATGTCCGACTCTTTGTGACCCCGTGGACTACACAGTCCATGGAATTCTCCAGGCCAGAACACTGGAAGGGAGGGTGCCATTCCCTTCTCCAGGGGATCTTCCTAACCCAGGGGTCGAACCCAGGTCTCCCACATGGCAGGCAGATTCTTTACCAACTGAGCCATCAGGGAAGCCCTCTGCATAGCAAAGGAAATCATAAGCAAGAGAGTAGATCTTGAATGTTCTTCCCACAAGAAAGACATGGTAATGAGGTGTTGGCTAATGGAAATCATTTTGCAGTATGTAAATGTATCAAATCCACACACTGTACACCTTAAATGTACAGTTATATATCAGTGATATCAATGATACCTCAATAAAGCTAGAAAAAAACTAAGTTCACAAGAAAAAACAAACAAGCAAGTTCAGGTCTGGAAAAAAAAACAGAAAAAGAAGAGCAGTGAGGAGGAGCCAGCTGTGCTAGAAAGTAAGTAAATGACACTATGGACAGCAGCAATGAAGCCGACGAGGTATTGGCCCACAAGTGAACAGAGCAGCAGGACAAAGAGAAAATCCGGAAATACACCCAAATGCACCTCCAAAATGTATGATGGGATAAAGGCAGCCTGTCAAATCAGGGTGATAAAGATGGGCTTTTTACTAACTGATGTAGAATCTTAAAGACCCACTACACATCAGCGTAAACTCCAGGTGGACCAAACATTCCATTCAAGAAGTGGAACCACGTAACATTAAATGGGGAAAGATTTTCTAAAAATAAATTTTAAAATAATTTAAATCCAAAAAAGATGAAAAGAAAATGCTCATAAATCCAGCTACATAAAAATAATGTTTGCCTTATGATTTTTATTTTTTCCAGGCAAAGACCAAAGGAAAAAGACCAACTTGGGGGGAAAAGTTGATTGCAAGTCATATGAAAAAGGAAGAGTTAATTTTCATAATATACAAACAGATCTTGGAAATTATAAGGAAAAAGACCAACAACCGACTAGTAAAATGGGCACATGGGTGCAGGAGGAAAATAACGACAGCCCTTAACCAAGTGAGAGCGCCACAGGGTTGGAGATGGGGCCGTGGGAGGCAGGCCCCGGGCCTCACAGTTGCTAAGAGGACGGATGGCATCACTCCTGTGGAGAAGAACCGCCCAGATGACCTCAAAGTCACCTTTTGTCTCAAGATCGCACTTCTGGGATTCCACCCAGCAGACACTGCTGTGCGTAAATCAGCTGACGTGTTAGCAAGGTTACTCACAGAGACATTAATGTGGCAGCGAAGACTGGAAACAAGCATCCGTCACCTGCTCTATGGGATACAGTAGGAAGAAAGAGGACGGCTTCTACGTCAGGCGTGGGGTGAGCACCGGGATCTATTATGTGAAAAAAGCAAGGAGCACAACTGTGTTTAGCATGACAGCTTTGCGAAGGACAGGGGCATTGTATATATATAATATATATATTATATATATTTTATTTATATATATATTTATATATTTTATATATATATTATATTTTATATATATATATAAAATGTTTGTATTTGGGGCTTCCAGGTGGCGCTAGTGGTAAAGAATCCGCCTGCCAATGCAGGAGACGCGAGAAACTCAGGAGACGTGGATTTGATTCCTGGATCGGAAAGATCCCCTAGAGTAGGAAGTGGCAACCCACTCTAGTGTTCTTGCCTGGGAAATCCCATGGACAGAGGAGCCTGGCAGGCTACAGTCTATGGGGCCGCAAAGAGTAGGACACGACTGAGCAATTGAGTACATACATGCTTTTATTTACATCAGGCAACACAGAAAAGAAACAAAATATGGATAAAGAATGGTTACTTACAGAGAGTTAGGGGAAAGAGAGAGGGAGACAAGGGTGGAAGGGAGTTTTATGTCATCTTGACATTTTAACTATTTAAAAAATTTAATTTAAAAAACATTTCCACTTGTTTATTTATTTTTTTTTATTTTGGCAATGCTTTGCAACTTGCACGATCTAGTTCACCAACCAGGGATTGAATCCAGGCCAAAGCTGTGAAAGCACCAAGTTCTAACCACTGGACTACCAGGGTACTCCGCACTTGCTAATTTTTAAAAACGTTGGGCAATGCCCCAGGCCCATATTAATATGTGAGTGAGGGTGAGGGGTGGGGAGGTAAGTGAAGAACGTGATGCATGGTCATATTTTATCTATTTTCACAGATTCTAAAAGGAATCTCTGAATAGCTTCTTTGATGCAAATGGAAAACAATCAAGTCCCAGTATTGAGAAGACAAACCTGGTTATTAATTGTAAGGGCAAGAGTACGAGAAAGAACAAAGAATCCAAGAGATCTCACTGAATTCTCAGAGATGGACAGTGGCTGCCCTTTAGTGAGCAGTGCCCCTCTGTGTGGCATGACCGCCACACTCAACACAAAATGTCATTTCAGAGACACCTCAATATAAGATAGAATTACTGTCGCCCACCCCCATCACCCGATACTCCTCCCCTGCTTTACCTAAGTCCTTAGCGCTGATCACTGTCTTACATATATTTCTACTTATCTTGCTTATCTTCATTAATTGCTGTTCCCCAGGCCTCCATTCATAAAGTGAAAATCGCTCAGCTGTGTCCAACTCTTTCCGACCCCATGGACTATACAATCCATGAAATTCTCCAGGCCAGAACACTGGAGTGGGTAGCCTTTTCCTTCTCCAGGGAATCTTCCCAACTCAGGGATAGAACCCAGGTTTCCTGCATTGCAGGTGGATTCTTTACCAGCTGAGCCACAAGGGAAGGCCAGGAATACTGGAGTGGGTATCCCTTCTCCAGTGGATCTTCCCGACTCAGGAATTGAACTGGGGTCTCCTGAACTGCAGGTGCATAAGTACCCTTTTAATAAATACGTTTGGATGAACAAAGGAGCAAGTCAGTGCCTGGATTGACTGCTGGCCCTTTTAGAGATACTGGATTCCAGCATGCTGCTTTTAAATTCTCCCAAGTCTGGATGCATCTCAAATGCTGTGGGCCAATGAGGAACGCTATAGCAGCGGCCACAGTGAGAGCATGTGCAAAGTGGCTGTCCCTCTTCATACTCCAATCAAGCAATGTGCATCGCTTGTGTGCAATGTGTGTGGAAATTAATCGCTACTGAAAATGTCTTTAATAGGCTTTTGCTGTGGTCCCCCAACTGAAAAAATAAAATTCTGTATTTTCTTGCCAAACAACCAAGACTTTGCAGAGTCTAAGAAAATATTATGTAGTCACAAAGAAGTGAAGCCGTGTTTTGTTTCATTGCAGAACTATCACAAGCCCCCGCAGGGCAAACCACCAGCAAAATTCGCCAGGAGGCTGTTGTGACTGATGCAAGCTCTGCGCAAGAATATCACTAAGCTTGTCCCATGCTTCCACGGGTGGCTTATTTTCTTTCAACACAATTTAAATGGCTTGAAACATGGTTTACCCGACAGATAATTCCCCATTCTTCCTTCCACCACATCACCAGGGGCAAGGATGTCTGTTTTACATGTAATAATTCTTTAAGGATTAATAAGACCCAAATAGCTTGGTTACTTTTTGTTGTTTGCCAGAGAAGGGGGTTGGAGGGACTGATTTTAATATCCCAAACTGCTCACACTGAGCAAACTGGCCACAAGACAAAGGTCATATGAGGTCATCTGGTTAAATAAACGGTGGTTCATCTACCACTGAAATACTATGTCTCTGTTAAAATGACTGGGGTGGCTTTCCAGGCACTGATCACACAATGTATTAACGTATCACACAAACGTATTACAGGGAAGAGAAAAAAAAAGGCCAAGGATATCCCACTGTGTGTAACACAGAGCCACTATGGAAAAGGAAGCCGGGGAATAGGACGGGACCAACGCTGTGCTTGCAGTGGAATCAGGTTACGTTTGGAAAGATAATGTCTTTACAATGCTGTTTTTGAACTCACAGGCACCAGGGGATATACATGCAGTGCTTATTGCTCCATGTCAAGCTCTTTTCTAATGGTTAATCCTCATCACAGCCTTGTGAGGCTGGGACCTCATCTTCCAGTCACACAGCCAGCAGAAGCAGAGCTGGGACTGGAATCCAGGGAACTGACCCCAGATCTTTGCTCTCCAGTCCTAAACTGCATGGTACTGGGCATCTCCCTTCCGGTTCAGGTGGAGAACAAAACGGAGGGATCTGGAAGCAACGGAAGTAGGACAGTAACTGTCTGGTATATACTGTTCTATTTGAATTTTTGCCAGGTGTGTGTGCGCTAACTTTTAAAACGCATTAAAAAACCACCACCGATCATGTACTCAGAATGTCTAGCTGAAAAAACATGGGTGACAATAGAAAAGAAAAAAAAAAAAACACAAACACATGAAGTTAGATGGTGAAGTTCATGCAGTGTGAAACCAAGAGCTTGGGTTTGTGACTAATGAAGCCTTGGGTCTGTTCAGGTACGTGGGCAAATCTGGGTGTCTCTGCCAATCTTCAGATATCTGGAATGGCATCCTCTGTTCCCCTCACCCTAAGTCTACAGGTCTCCCAAGACTAGGCATCGCCTAAGCGTAATTGATAACAATCATTGGGCTTTGGACTTACCATCCATCTTCAAAGGGCTCCAGGGCCAGTTGCCTTTAACTCAAATATCTCATCTGTAAAATGGGGATACTAAGCAACTCCTAGGGTTGTTGGGAAGGTTAAATGAGGCAATGCATGACACAGCTAAGGACACACAGACCATAAAGTCAGTGCTCAGTTGGAGCTTACTATTATTACCAGGTATTGAACAGAACTGAAACTTCGATTCCAGCAAAGTTGTATTCCCCAGGGACAATGCCTGTCTCCCCATACATGATTCTCCTCTTTAAAAGAAACTTCAGGTCCTGAACTAGGCCTAGCTTTAAAACCATAATTACCTTGAATGCTCCCAATAACCCTACCAGGAAGAGAGTTATTTTCCCCACTTTATAAAGTTGTAATTTACCCACCAAGGAACCTCAGGAAGGGACGCAAAGCTGTGACTTAATCCACACCTCTGTACTCTGACCATTTATACCATGCTGCCTCCTTGGTTGTCCTGCTCACCCCTCAAGGCCAAACCAAACCCCACCTAAACTGAGAGGACTTCCCAGACCACCACAACTGCACTCACGTACATCTGTCCTGTGCATCTCAGGTCACAAGCTGCCCTTTGCTAAAAACTGGCAGTTATTGTTCTCCAAACACAACTGAATGGACTCAGTCTATTCTTTTAGCTCTCCCAATACACAGCAATTCATACAAGTTGTTACCTAAAAATTTTAGATGCCTAGATTCAAAGTGGGAGATTGTATACATCCTTGAACGCATATGGGAATTCTCTTAGTCACCATCAATTAAGCATGCCTTCCCATTCTATAGCATCACAAGCAACGGAGAGAAAAACAATGACTCAAAATGAAGACAGCCAAATAATGACCATGTATTTATCCCTCAAAGTCTCAGCAAACACAGGCACTGTGAAGACTTGCAAAACTACTCAACAGTAAAGACTTCTTGAAGCAACGCATTTGTGACCAAATGTCAAGCCCCATCATAGATGAAAGCAGGACTTCGCTAATGACCCAACTTGCCACTTGAATAAGCACCTGTCCCCTACCAGGTGAGGGTGTGGTGTGGTGTGGTGACTTTCTATAGGTCTGGGGCTCTGTCAAAATATGACAGTAGTGCACTACTCGTTCTAAATGGGCAGGTGGGCCAGAGACCATGCACCTTATTCCCAGTCAGAATAGTAACGTTTTCCTATCAGTAACCCCAAAACTCTGTACTACCTATGTTTAATACTGGAGTGAGTAGCCTATTCCTTCTCCAGCAGATCTTCTCGACCCAGGAATTGAACCGTGGTCTCTTTACCAGCTGAGCTACCAGGGAAGCCCAAATAATTATGTTGGCAGAAGTGAGAGATTAAATATGGATAAACTGCAATTCAATATCTAAACTCAGAAACATGCAGATTTGTACTGTTCTGAATTCAGAGCCACATATGTCATTATTTCCTATCACCTACTGTGCAGTACCAAGTATGAAGAAATGAGAACTCAGAACTGAAAATGGAATCTGTCTTTTCCCCTTAGGGTGACTCTACACTCCTAAGTAGATGCCTAAAACTGACACTTCTAAAATTATGCTAATAAAAACATACATCTGCACATGCCACCTAGCACCAAATTACACCAAGATAAATTTCTGCATGTTAAATCTGGGTTTTTTTTTAGGTATCAGGTTTGAGTTGCTCAGATGAACCATCTCTGCAGAAATACCGTTATCACTTAAGCAACAAGAGCTAGAATGAAGTCATGCATTAAGCTCTTCTCCCTATGGTTTAAGAAATGCTTGTGGAACTTCAAAACCACCTAAGAGAAGACAGGGGGCTGAGAGGAGAAGCAAAACAAACCTACACCAGCAGAACGAAATACTCTGAACCTCCATGCTCCAACAGGCCACTCCTTACCCAGAATTTCTGGGATGCCTTTCCAAGCCGCCAGAGGGTTTTATAGCTCCGATAGGCAATTCTAATGCTCCACTCACACTTTTCAAAGGCATTTAATAAACCATAGATTAAATCTAATAATCAACATTCAAAACAGGCCTTTCCCACTGCTCATTTCTGTTCATCAGTATTTTCAGAACTGAAAATGTATTTTTATTAATTTCACACAATTATGGCAAATAAAGTAACTCCACACATAGATTAATTCTTCTAATTTATATTTTATTGCATTATGAAAATAATACATTTATTTGGCAAAGTAATCTAGGCTCCAAGTTGAAATAAAAGAAAATTCTGAAGAAAGTGTACTAATTATTTTTAAAATGTGAAATATTAGACATATTCTAACCAATACATACTAGCATTCTTATAGGCCAATAACCCAATAAGCCTAATTATAATAAGTCCATATGAAATTACAAGGTGTTTTTGCATTCAACCATTTTATGATTAGCACAAATCTCAAGAGAGAGCTGAGCTTCATTTGATCAAAACCAATGTATTTACGAAACTCCTGTTCAGAAGACATTCTGAAACACTATCCAGAATTTTTTATTTCCTTTGGTTCTACAAGTTGCATTTTTGTCCTTACCACAAATTACATTTCTCAAAATCAAACATCATAGCTTTAGATTCTGCCCCAAGTACCTTTATAAGTAAACTAGTATATTACATTATCTGAAAAATTGCTGATTTTACAAATGCAAAAATGCATAAGTACATGCCTATCTACACCAGCAAAACAAAATACTCTGAACCTCCATGTTTTAATAGGCCACACCTTCTTACCCAGAATTTCTGGGATGCCTTTCCAAGCCAGAGGGTTTCTATAGCTCTGATAGGCAATTCTAACCCTCCATCCACACTTTTCAAAGGCCTAGTTACAATAAACCCTAAGTGGATTAAATTTATCTAATAATCAACACTTCAAATAGGACACCTCCCACTGCTCATTTCTGTTCGCCAATATTTTCAGAACCAAAGATTTATTTTAAAAAATGTTCTAGGATGCTTTTACGTTTTTAAAAGGAAAAGTGCTAAAAACATATTACATATATATTCTCACTCTCATCAGCATTTCAAATTCTTTCACATGCTGGGTTCAGAGTCTATAGAGTCTAACAGGTAAACAATCTGCTCAAGACAAACAGAAAATAATATTTTTAATCAGAGGTCTTATTTCTTCATTTAGATCTTTTGACTTTGCTGATGTGTGTTAAGAAAATGTTCCTAAAATTAGCCTTTTAAAAGTACACATCTGAATCAGTTACTATCAGAACTGACACTTTCATGAAGCAAAGTCTATGTAAGTGCATCTATGCAAACATGAGGAAGTTTACTTCCCACCAGACATCAGTAACCAGCTGAACAAGGTTTCCCAGTTTAACTACAGGAAGTATCCCATCTAACCTAAAGAAAATATTCCATGAGCATTCTACAATTATCTGTATAAACAGCAACAAGTTTGATCTATGATCAACATAAGAATATCTAATAAATATTAAAACTATTACACTATAGATTAAAATGCAGATCTCTCATAGAGTTGAGTGATGGCATTTTGGTACATTCACCATTATTGTACTTTATTTAATAAAGAAATACATTTGCCC
>SJYO01029546.1:0-20000 GCA_006410555.1 Capra ibex | reverse complement strand
ACGAGAGTGGGTTGACTTTGTGTCTTTTACTTACTTGAGTACCGACTTTAACGAGGGGTTTATACTGAATTAGTTGACGTTAAGGTCAATCTAATGGACCTTATTTTTGTAATACACCTTGTGGAGATTAGACCAAAAGAGAGAAGGAAATATTCTTACGGATACTCCTAGTCTCCATTCACGAGTTCCTACACAAATTAGGGGGTTTAGTTTATTTTGTTTAATAATTTATAAATAAAAGTTCAATGTACACTCCATTATTCCACGATTATCTACGTTTCTATAGATTACGTCCACAACAGCTCCTCAAATGTCGAATCGACCCCTCTTCTCCCTAGACTTTTAATTGTTTTTATCAAGTTCTCAATTTGTCCTTTCTACCCTTTCTACTGAATACCGAACTTCCATCAATGTCTCCAGGAACGACAGAGTTTCTTACTAAGATTCCATTAATTTTTTTATTTACGGTAAATGTATTAAAAACTGTATCTTACACATTCACAATATAGGGAGTGATCAGAACTTGGACTGGAAAAGAATTTGTAAACTGAAGGACCTTGACCCCTGTTGTACTATTCCCTCTTGTGTACCCGGGTAAATAAAAGAAAGGAAAACAAAGGAAAAAGAGTAACGTTTCTCTTAAAATTCAATTTTGTTCATGTGTGACACATTCATATTTCCCGACTTAAATCTTGACCTAAGTGTATTTCACGTCTAAAATAGATCATGGTTAGAAATGATTACTAAGTTTGCTAATATCCCTTTGTGGTCCGTGTCTATTTTGTAAGAAGTGGACCTCCTTGGACTTTATTAGTCTATGTTACTGGGTTTATAGGGATAAGTAAGTGTAATACTATACGAAACCAAAGTATAAGTGTCTTTCCGAAAATTTTGTAAATACGTATTTATCACTATAACTTTCCTTCGGTAAAGGTAGAAGTTTCCGAAGGTAAAATATTAGACAATTACTGTTTGTATCCCTTTATGAGGTCACTGGTACGGGACAAAAGGTAGGTCAGTACTGAGTATTTCGGTATTTAAGGTCCAAATAAATATCATTCATTTTATCGGTCTGGTCCATATAGGACGATTTTTGTAAAATATCTATCCCTGAAAGTCCATAGAAAGACGATCAATTTCCGGTAATTGTTCTAATTGTTCCAGACCCACCAGTAATCACACAAATATTCCTCCAGACAACTCAACTCAAGTAAGTGAGGGGAGTAGGGCATCCCTTACTCAATGTTCAGACGACAATTATGAGAAAAGAGGAGATGGAGGAAGAGAGGGAAAGGAAGGTGGAGGGAAGAAGAGAGAGAGACGTATATATATATATATATATATATATATATATATATATACGCGTCTGTATGTCCATATCTACATTTTACCAGTATTAAAAAGAAAATCAAAATCGATGTTTCTATGAACTCCGAAGGGACCATCGAGTCTACCAATTCTTAGACGGACATCACGTCCTCTGGACCCAAGTTAGGGACCCAACCCTTCTAGGGGACCTCTTCCTTTACCGTTGGGTGAGCTCATAAGAGGGGACCTCTTAGGGTACCTGTCTCCTCGGACCACCCGATGTCAGGTACCCCAGTGTTTCTCAGTCTGTGCTGATTCCCGGATTCGTGTGTGTTTCTATGAATAGGGAACTCAAAAACGATATGAATACGAACCGGGGAGGACAAGGTAAATCCCAAGGGATAATAAACTACCCCAAAAAAAACCGTCTTTTCAAACATCGTGACTTTATTCAATCTCACTTCTCTTTATTGAACCGGAATATAAACTGTTTCGTGTGTAAATATCTAATCATACCCCACTGAGATATATAAGTCTATCTGTAAAAAGAATTAGAAGTCCTTTATGTTCAATAAGAAATGAGAGTTTTGGTATACTTAACGGGTTTCAGTAAACGACTGAAATTCAGTAATGTTTTCTTTCGTATTATTTATGAACAATCGGTGGTATATCAATATTATTATTTTTTCTTCTCTTTAGTAAGATGTCATTCCACTCTAAAAGGTGTGCATTACGTACCCCGATGGTTTACGAGTCACAGATCCCTTCAGTCCTGAATGTTGGTATCCGATAAACGGAACATTCCGATCTTGGTACCCGGACCCTAAATACCGTTTCTCCTCTGAGACAATAGTCTTCCTCCCCTACCATAGTTTAAGTTCCTGTTCGAGATCACAGTTTTTCGGAGGGTTTCTCAACAAGATCAGGTAGACTCAACTGGGACACTATGGGAAGTTTTCCCGAATCTTAACTCATACCCCCTGTTGTGTATGACACCACAGATATTGTAATCCGATAAACAGAACGTATGAGCGTAGAGGCGTTTCGGGACTACCTTCACGGTCCTTCACTGAGTCTGTAGGAGGTGGAAGAGTCGAAGGTGTCTCCGTTCGTTTACGAATGTAGTACCGACCGGTCCAAAAACAAAGTAAAAAACACCGGGAAATAACGGTTTTCGCCGTATCTCTTTGAATCCAGAACCGTTCTCGTGTCACCGTCTTCAACTAATCGTTCCCTTCTTTATGTTACGTCCCTTCTTGATCATCCTGTCACAACCACTAAAAGTTCTACCGCCGGGATGTCACCTCCTGACCGGTGTGAACGAATGTGATTCCCGGTCAAAAGTTGGTTGTTATGATCTTTCAACTTTCTCGACCCCTGTTGTCTACTTTATATAATCAGTAATAATATTTAGAGGTAAGAGATGAGAAAATACTTAAAAAAGGAGGGTTAAGAGTTGTGAAGGGGATGGTTTACCCAGGGGTGGACGTAAGAGTTCTTAGGACCGGATCAACCGGGGACGGTAACCCCCTCTCCGTTGATTGAGGGTGGGTCCACTCCTTGAGGGTCGTTGAAACTAGGTGATCTCACACGTACACCCCTCATTCCTATCACTAACACCCCTAGGATCAAACCTGTGCTCCACTCCGTTTCGGTTGACTCCAGTGTCCCAACCACCCTTTCCGTGTCTCGGCCCAGAAATAATGACACTTACCTCTTTCGGTGGTCGGAGAGACTCAGAGTCGATAAAGAAGAAATAATCTATGATTGACCCCAACAATTGGAGTATTTACCCTTCTATTATCGATCAAGATCGTGAATCATCCGTGTACAATGTGAATCGAAAAGTAGGACAGAGTCTCCAGTATACCTGGTCTCGATACTCTACGAGGGAATCATCTTTCGTTTTCTGTCTTTTTCACTTGTGTGGTTTTCCTTTGTTTTGGCGTTGTTTTTTTTAAGGGTTTTATCGTTTCTTCGTTTTATGTTTACTAAGAGACGTGACTGATAAACTGAACGTTGTCGAAACCCCTGGTTCTGTCTACACCTATGTGACTCTTTCTTTTTGTCTCTTTCGCTGACTTTCAAAGTCCCCCTCGTTCCTTCGAAGAGACGAAGTAGGTGGACCGTCAAGTACCATATTGTCCTCTGTATTAGTAACTTACACCTGTCCCCGGAGTATCTCCTGGACAAGAATCCTCGAAATGTCCGACGACTTTTGTCTTCAAAAGAAAGAAAAAGAAAAGAACACGTTCCTACACTTGTATAACGTTCCACTGTCGTGACTACGTATGTTACGTGAGTAAAATAAAAAGTTTTCTTTAACACACACACACACACACACATACGACTGTTGAAAAGTCTTCCTTCATAAGAGTAAGGAAGAGGGATGGGAGACGGGAGGAGGGACAGGAGACCTTACTCCCTCCCCTTCTGACTTACCCTAAACCTCAAAAGGACGACTCTTTCCCTGTAGAACACGTTGGTCCAGTTACAAGTTTCCTGATTACGAGATTCCTTTAATAGGTTTCCCCTCTCCGCCAAGTCCCAATAAGTCAATAAAAGTTTACGACAGACCCGACGACGACTGGAAACATTTCCGGTTGTCCTACACCGAAGGGTCCCCCTGTCCTATTCTTCGTTAATCTCCTCGGATCCTCTCCGAGTCCTTACAAACCCTTACATGTCTATGGGGTTTAATATACCCTTACGATTCTTGTTTTTATTTGATTAAACTAGTTCCTATAGACACACGATCTTTTATAAGATTTGTGTATCGATTGTGACCTGTATCGACATTCTAAAAAAATTTTTGGGTCGTGAGTCATAGATAATCTACAGTCACTCTGAAGTCAAGGTAAAACCTCTTCAAGTAAGTATAAGGGATGCACAGTCTTCCCTCTTACCCACACTCCGATTGATCAGTGTCTCAGTCTAATACTATTTCGACCCAAAGGTTACGTCCAAATAAACTCCGGTGTCGGGTACCAGAAAAGATGGTGTGTTGATACCTTCTTACTTATACAAAGTGTTTCGATCTTCTTCTTTTACTTCGTTGTCGACTTTATTGAATAAGGAGAAAAACCCCCTTTCTCTGGATTTATATAAAGTACTTGTGAGAGTGTAAGGGGTTCCACGGTACTTACTCCACTCCCCTTTATGGACCCTTTATATAGTCTTAAAAACTGGACATGTGTTGTGATATAAAATCGATGTCGTATATACACGTATACATGTATGCAACGGTGGAAATTTGTAATGTATACCGTGTCTTACAATATCCTAAAAAAGACATTTTATTTTTGCAGTGATAGTAAGAGAAGTCTGAGTCACCGATGATATAGGGTCGGGGTTTTCATTTAGATTTCATTTGCGAATCACTTTGTGTCTCCAACTAGTTGAATTTCGAGATAACTTGTGACGTTTTGGACTTCTTACTAGTACTCACCGTAAATTCTTTTTGTTTTTCTGGGGTCAAGATGACTTTGTTTCTTTCGATCTCGAGTCTTACTAAAGTCCGTAATAGTCCACCCGATTCAGCATAACGTTTAGTATCACAATTTCTATCTCGTCTTAGGTCTGGAGTCCTAAAACATACATGGTAAGTCTGTGAGTCGATTCCTAGTAGACGATCCGTGGCCCAAATTCTCTGGACTCTTTGAGATATCCCGAAGGGACCACCGAGTCGACGATTTCTTCGACGGACGTTACGTCCTCTGGGGCCAAACTAAGGACCCAACCCTTCTGGACGACTTCTTCCCTATCCGATGGGTGAGGTCATAAGAACCCGAAGGGACCACCGAGTCGATTGTTACTTAGACGGAGGTTACGTGCTCTGGACCCAAGTTAGGGACCCAACCCTTCTATGGGACCCCTTCCCTTCCCGATGGGTGAGGTCATAAGACCGGACCTCTTAAGGTACCTGACATGAGATATATTCTGAGTCGTGTGAAACCACCGTTTCACCACTTCTTAAGCGGACGATTCAGACTACATACTTCGACTCGTAGGTTTGACCACGAGACACTGTTGGGTCTCCCTACCCCACTCCTCCCTCCACCCTCCCCCCAAGGCCTACCCCCCCTGTATACATATGGACACCGGTCGACTAAGTATGAATACATACCGTTTTCGGTAGTGTTATAACATTTCATTAACAGGAGGTTAATTTTCTTTATTTTTTTTTTTTTTTCTTAGACGGACGGTTATTTCCTCTGAGTCCAACCTAGGGCCCCAGCCCCTCTAGGGGACCTTTTCCTTTACCGTTGGGTGAGGTCATAAGAACGGACCCTTTACGGTACCTGTCTCTTTTCGGACCACCCGATATCGAGTACTTTAGTGTTTCTGAACCTGTACTGGCTCACTGATTTGTTGTTGTTGTTGTTTTGATCTCCTATGCACTCTGTGTAAACCCATCATCTAGCTTTACGTGTGTGTCTGTGGACTTCTAAAAAACTTTCATTTTCCCCGGTCCTTTGACCTTTCGTACACGTTGAAGGACATACGTAAACAGATAAGAAGGTAAGATTATAGATGACTCACGTACGATAAACACTCCATGATACGATCTTTTTCTGTGTGTCGTGGATAGGAGTACTTGAGATAATAGAGTCAACTCCAAGATACATAGTCGAATACTTTGACATTCCTTTCTACACTCTAAAAAAACACTCGGAATACTCTGTCTTCTATCATTGTAGATGTCGATGGTTGTTCTACATGTTTTCGTTTCCGGTCTTAGTCGTGGGACATACTGTGATACCGTAGAGGACGTGAGAGAAAGTCAATGGTAGAATTCGACTCGACAAAAGTTCTAGTATAGTAGTTCATGTGTAATGACTGGTAGGGAAGTAACACCAACGTCTCGAATTACTCTGAGTCGATTATACTGGAGACCTTCGTAGTTTGACGCCTCCTCTTTCGTGTCGTCTCTTCTGACTGGAGACCCAATAGAGTCACATGGTTCGGAAAACTTTTCAGTCTCGTGGTCCGAAGACCGTCACTAAGGTGTTTAAATTAATGGGTCTCTATGAGTGGTCATAGGAGTTTCTGACTGTCGACTAAGAGATAATGTAGACGAAGAATAATAGTTACCATGATTTGTCAATTCCTTTTTCAAAGTGTCATAAACAGGAAGGATAGGACCATTCTAACTACCACGTTATTCTTTGGAGTTCCCGCTATACTTCTAAGTAAAAGTGAGGAGACCTTTGATAATATTTATTAAAGAGAAAGTTTCAGTTGTAAGTATTTTAGTCCTTTACAATCCTGACCTTTACCGGATACTACAGTACACTAAGTCGGAGAAGTCCACTGTCTACCTCTTTGACTCGGAGTCTCTTCTATGCACTAAGTGGAAACCAGTTTATCAATTATCGTTTCAACTTTAGTCTGAAGTTCAGTAGACTATGGACTAGATAAATGATAAAGAGGGTAAAGTATCACAGAACAGTCGACGATTTTCCACATAAAACTTCTTTTTATATGTACACTTCCTAAACTGGTCTTTGTCGGTTTGATATAAGACTCTTTTTGATTCCTGTGGAGACGGTTAGGGTTGGTTGTAAGTTTGACTTGTAGACTTCTAATCATCGTCAGGATCTTACCATTCCGTAGTACTTACTCTGTACCCCCTTACAAACGAATCGACATATAGTATTCGGTCACAAAAAAAATTTATTATTCTCGGGTGGAGACCTGAAGAGACTGTCAGACCACCAATTTTGAAACGGTAGGTTGTTTTTCCCACGTCCAAAGTAGAGACCAGCCCCTCGATTCTTGGGTGTCCTGTGTTGGTTCTTTGGTTTTGTATTGTGTGTTCGTTATAACGTTGTTTAAGTTATTTCTGAATTTCTTGGACAGAGTAGTCTTCCCAAAGGTGGTGTAAGATTGGTTGTCTATAAATCGTAGAACTGACGACAATGTCGACTATGTATCGATTGATAACGAGGGAGAGATTTATTTATAATACAGCACTTTATCTTCAGTTATTAAGTCTCCTTGTTTATTTGAGTCGGGTTTGAACTTCGTCTTGTTGAGGACCGTGTTTATTATCCCTCGACCTCGTTCTTACTCCCGTTCTATACGAAATTTGTATCCTCCATCAACCTTAGACTTTTTGACGGGTCTTTTAACTTTAACTCCGTTATACCATGTCTCCCTCCACCACAGTTTTGAGTCTACAATGACCTCAATCCCTCGTGCCCATGAGTCTCGTTCTAAGTAGTCACATTGACGCTTTTCTAGTTGTCCTATGTTCTCCTGTGTTTGTCGTTTTCCATTCACATCCGACTACCGGTTTTAAAGTACGGCTCTTAGTTTACGAACCAGATCATCTTGGTGTCCCTACCATCGGTATCCTTATGTCCTCTCACTCTTGAGGTCAGTCGGTTAAACCGTCACTGTGTCGTTATCGTCATTCTTTACGACTGACTTCACTGACAGTCGAAGTTGGTCCCTCCAAAATATAGGATAAAACGATTCGTCTTTGGTCGTCTTTCACTATTCGTTGAGTCTACGTTGTCTACTGACCTCTTTGTACGGACCCTAACTCTAACCTCTCCTGTCTAGTTCCAATAATCTGTGGGTGTCGTTACATCTGTTGTAGGTTTTATTGATCGTCCTTTTCTGTCTGTGAGGAAACTGGACTCAACAAAGAACTTGTAACATAGAATTTTTCTCGACTTGTCATTCCTACAAGGGCTCTTGGGGTAAAAAGTACGAAAACACTTCACGAAGTCTGTATAAATATTACTACGGTACACGACGACCACGTTACATGACGACCACTGACTCAGTCGTCCAAAGAGGGTTCGAAGTAATGACTTACGGAGGACTATAAATCGTTGGTGTCGCAGAAACGTCCTCTTTTCCTGGTCGAACAGATTTTTAGTTTAGGAAGGGTTCTCTGTCGACCGTCTTTATTTTCCAGTTTGTGAACTAGACCATAATGTGTATTCATCGGTGTTTGGTTGGAAGACGATCTTCATTATATACATCTTACCCATACTGGAGTTAACCAAAGAGGTACACACGTAGTTACCCTCTGACACTTATCGTAAAAGAAAGAAGTACTCACTTGTCTCTGATCTCTACTACGATTGTTTAAATTATTGGTTATAAACCCGGTAAGGTCAGTACTGTGGGGTTCCTTCTATATTGTCTCGACCTCTTCTAGGTCCCTTTTTGTTGATTCTACTAGTTCCCTTTACGAATAGAAAGTAAGTTCCCGTCTGACTTTTGGATTTTTCCTAATCTGAGAGTCTGACCCTTCTACTTTTACTTTTCCTCCATCGCTCCCCTACACTCTAATTTCAGTTGAGACCCATTTATCTTAACATAAGTCACTTAAAGTGAATTAACCGCCGTGAATTAACCCCGGCGGGGAACTCCAATTCCCTACATCTAATTTCTCTTTGACTTCATGTAGAAATAAATAAATATCTATTTAGTCATTCAAATATCTTGAATAAAGATTCTGTCTTGACTTCCCCTCCTACCCTTTTCTAATTCTTTGGTGACCTATATGAGTTACGGTTATCTAACGTGTCACGTAACATTCTTTACCAGTACTACGTAGGACTATAAAAACTTTACTTTTAATGATCCAATTAGCTGTTGTGTCGATAACAACAAACGTACACCCAGTCTGAAGACCCGATCAACGGGACACGCAGATTGGGTCACACGCTAAAGAATACGAGAATAATACAGTAGATACGTTTTTGTACAACGTACGTTCAAACCCTAAGGATTTAAGAAGACTGTCAGGTCTTGTGTCTTTTTATTAAAAGATTGAGTAATTCTTTCGTTCTCTCTCAGGGTCGAGAACCGAGACGCACCAAATGGGTATACCCTCAGACGTTGTATTTTTCCACTTTCTTTAAGATTGTCTTACGTCGTCGACCAATTTCCGATAATATAACTTTAAAAGTACTCAAACTGTCATCCGGTTTTTTGATGTTTTACCGTCTCTCACCTTTTCCGTCAACATTGTCCAACTTGTAACAACCACTAATAAAAAAGTCACCGTTACGTTCGACATTAGTTTATTGGACTTTCTCTCCGACCGTTCCTCTTCTTCTCGGGGTTCCCCTTCCCTTTTACTTCTGACATTGTTACTACATGTGACACCTGATTATTTGATCTGTTTGTACATCAAACTTCAAAGTTTTAGTTCCAAGAATCGTAGTATACTTTTCGGTCACAATCCTCCGTCCACATTTACAATCAACTAACCGATAGATCTCGTCTTCTATAACAATGTTGGAGTTCCTACTCACCGGCTGAGTCGTTGATTGACCTTGACACGATGACCATATCTTTGAAGAACAATGCACCTACTAGTCAAATAAAGTTGTAACTTTTCCTTGATAATACATCGTAATTTTTTATAGGTCTCCTTTGTAAACAAAGACGTCGACCTGTATACACCAAATTTTGAGAACGTACCTTTAGTCCTGTTTATTCTACTCCTGTTTACCCTCGACCAACTTTACTACAGTAATGTTTATGATAGTAATAACAATAAACACCTGGTTATTCCATAGAGTTTGATACTTACGGTAGACGGTCCCGTACTCCAGGTGACCTAGAACATGTTTCAGTAAACCGTATTCGTCTTATAAAATCTCTCATCATTACACGTTATTATTTAGTGTTTCCTGTAGTTATTAGACAAATACCTGTTACAAGACTTGTACACAAGAGGGATATAATACCGAATTGTAAAATTCTCATATAAACTCTTTGACGTGTTAGAGATTAAAGTTCCTCTAATATTAACATGTCTCTTAGCTAGAGACATATCAAAGTTCCTGTAGAAACTCTTTAATCCATTAAGAAATAAGGTTCCCTGACTAGTGAAGTCTCCGAAAATTCTAGAGGTATGAGTGGAGAAACGAGTAAAAGAACAGATAACAAGATATAAAGAATGGTAATTTGATCCTTCTTATTATCACGATTTAATTTGTGGTTCTGGTTTCGAGGATACCTTGGACCTCTTTGACCTCATCTGACTCTCCCGTATACACTTCGATTAAGTGTCACCTTTTTATCTTAAAGACACAATAAAAATTTTGACTCTTAAATATAAGACAATTATTACTTTTATTTATTAATTTTTTTATTTCTAATTTGAAGAACTTTTTCTTCCGACTCTAGAATTTCTAAAACTTAAACCTGTTCTGATACCTTGGTCAGTGTGTGAAAACTAAGGATCTCAATTTTTCCTCGAATCTACAATAGATCAGGTTGAGAAGTAAACTCTTTACTCTTTGGTTCGAAACACGTCCACTTCACTGAACGGGATCCGGTATGTTAGTTGATTAGTGTCTCAGTCCTGGTCTTCAGTTCAAAAGAATAAGGGTCTAGACACGGGGAGGGTTTTAGTGGTGGTATTAGAAGTTCAACCACTGTTTGTCCTTCCTTTTACCTCTCACCGACAGGAGACTAGGATAGCTCCTCGTCATTCTCAGATTCTATGTCCCTCCTTAATATCGAAAAGACCTTAAGCAAATGAAAGGTAAAAAAACCTGGCTTAAGTAAAGGTGACGAAGTGTCGTGACACGACCCTAGAAAGTTTCCTCTACATTGTAGTCCCTCTTCTATGTATAAATCTCTTTCCTGTCACCGTACTCCCCCCATGAGATCTTTAGGGTACTCTGTGAATTACTTGGGGTTTGTCCATTGTTAAACCTCTTACTACCGAATTTCT
Organism: Capra ibex; assembly: GCA_006410555.1. Classification (NCBI taxonomy): domain Eukaryota; kingdom Metazoa; phylum Chordata; class Mammalia; order Artiodactyla; family Bovidae; genus Capra; species Capra ibex. The sequence continues at coordinate 8,977 of SJYO01029546.1, read as the reverse complement.
ACAGAGTCCGAGAGTCCACTAGGATTGTAGACCCGATGTTTTCCTCAAAAATAAAATCGAGTATGCCCTTAACCTATTTCACTCTCAAAATCTTTACCTGACTTTTTCCTCGTCCAGAATCAGTCTTTACCTTTAGACACTACTACTTCTGTGACTGCATCCTCTGCTGACCCTCCTTAAACCTATTTTACCGAGGTGTTTTATATATCACGTTCATTTCGTTATGTCAAGTACAGATTTTTAGTCATGTAATAAATTCTCTTACCCACTAAAATTTATCCATAATTTGGCACATGAAATCTCACTGATTTATTAATATGTGTTGTTTTTATTATTTTAGTTTAAACTTTAACCTTTAAAAATTCATCCTAGTTTTGTGTGACTTCATCTTAAAAATTTCACTCTCTTTGGGATAGACCTTTTTAAATCATTCTGGTGGAAAGGATTTCCTATATCGAGAGGAACTCCTCGGTTTTTGTAGGGGAGTTAGGGTAAGAAGACTCAATTGTTTTAATTCCGTACTTTAGGTTAAAGAACTCTTGACATCATTACTTTTAGATCCTGACGGGAATAACGAACTCTTGACTTAATACTTCCTAACTACCCGTCATCTCTTATTTTTGTCTGAGTTATTTTCTACCGTCCGACTTTTCTACCTTTTTGCAAAGTATAAAAATCAGTCTGACTATCACCTTCGTTCAAGTTTCTGAATTCAACCATACCGTCTGATAAAGCACTTAGACTAAATAAATTTAACAACAACTCCATCGGTTGACTTTGAATTTAAATTCGACCTGAGTTAATGTGTTGACTACTCATTGAGAATTCCATGGCATTATTGAGTTATGAGAGAGAGGAGAGGGAAAGTACCGTTGGGTTACATAGTATTAAACATAAAGTATGTCGTAGAACCTCTTCCACGAAAATTCTTGGACATACGGAAACTGACTGTATTTACCGGGGACTTTTGTTATAGTGAAAACAACAACAATACACTTTTTACGGCTCACGATACACAACTCTTACTTGTGAAGGCGAGGTGTTTAGGTCTTGATAATGACGGACGGAAACCCATGTAGTTCATAAATAAGTGGATTTTGTCAGACACCTGTCTATCGACGTCTGTGGAAGGTAGAAACAGATTTCTTCTTTACACCCTTTTTAGGGACCTATTTATTTTAACAAGAACATTCATAAGTGACGGTGAGAGGTATTATAATATCCGTCAAAGATGAGATAACGCGTTTTAGGTGTGGTGGAGGTTAGTGTTTGGTATTGCACATACGACGTAATTGACCTGAAAAGGCTTTCCATGGAGGGACACCGTAGTCGTTCAAAAGTCACCAGTGACATCGTACTCAATGAATAGGTTCGAAGATACCCCTCCTTTCTTGATCCATAACATCCGGTCCGATTGCAGCTCAAAATTTTTATTTAAGTAGACACTTATATGTATAATCGGTTTTATGTACGGAGAAATTCTTGAACTACAAAAGTTGAATGAACTATATCATCCCGTGAAACAAACCACTCTACCGAGAGAGGGTCCCTGGGACCTGTCTTCGATTTTTTTCCCCCCTTTCTTTCCGTTTCTCCAGTTCAAGTACCGTTTATTCTCTCTGTCGTAATTAGAGGTCTTAATGTTAAAATGTGCCTATAACCAGACAAACAAGTTAACGGGTACTTCTGTCCTGCCTAATTGTACGACAAGACTTCAAAGACAGAACTATATTCACTTTAACTTAAGTAAGTCCGTGTTTCTATTTACGTTTCCTTTTTTTTGTGTGTTTTTTGCAAGGTGACGATATGGATATCTCGTCTATTCTTTGACTTACACATGTCCAAAAGGGAATACACAGAGGTAACCCACGACAAGAGTATTGTGAAGGACAACGACAAAGCGTCATAGAAAATGAGAAGCTAACTGACCCAAAATAATCAAATCGTCGACTTTGTAGGGAGATACTATATAAATATAAGATTCAATAACTGTGATTTCATGAATAGTGAGACTATACGATCAAAAGGAGAAATAAACCAAACTTGTCTTAAGTTAAAGTAAATGACTACTGTACAAAATTAACCACGGAGTTTTTACAGTCCACTGGTCGTACTAGACTAATCTTTTCTATTGGGGTTCACTCTCTTACCGTGGACTATGATCTCACATTATTTTGAAACCACTACTCACTACCTAGGATGTCCACTTTAATTTAAAGTGTATGACCCTTAAGCAAAGTATTGTTGAACTAACATATAGTGAGTTTATTTAGTGAAAATTTGACACAAAATTTACGAATTGAACATCACGACACAAAAAAAAAAAAGAAAAGGTTTCAACTTGTTGGAAAATACACGTCAAATTATACTACCCCAAAAAACCGAAAAAATTCTCTTTTAATAGTACAATCCTCTGCAATATGGTAAGGGAATTATTATTTTAGAAGGAGGACTTGTCTCAAAATTCTTTGAGGTCAAAACTCTGTATCTTAACGTAGTTCGTATATTTATATTCTTCGTAAGAATAATTGTTGGTCATTAAAATACACATACAGGTAAAAGGGGGACTTAAAAGTAGGACGAATATTCAACTTCGTGTCGACTACAACTGGTAATGAAGGAGGATACTTTTAGAGGAAGATTTGATCAGAGTGTCATTTAAGTCGGGTGTCACATAACTCTACATTCTTTTGCAGTTTCGATTATATAGGAACTGGTGTGACGTATTATACTTTCTTGTCGAAGATTATTTTGAAACGGGTGACGGTCTGTTAAATTCCCATTACTTTGCTATCTGAGAAACAAAATATATCTCATTATCTCCCGAGTTTGGTGGGTTGGAAGTTGGTCTGTACGACGAAACATGGAACCGCTATACAGTAAATTGTCTATATTCTGTACTTAGACATAAATCGACGATTAATTCCGTAAAGTAAAACCACCTGTCTAAAAATTATACCTCCTTTTTCTGTAAATAGACAACAAACCTTCATCAGGGACGGAGGTTTGAGAGGGAAAGAAAGAGATAAGAAGAGAGGAAGTGGAAACAGTAACAGAAGGGTTGAGAGGAGAACAGGTAATAAGAAGAGATCCTGTGTTAAAAGAACTGGTCTAATCATGTTTCTCGTTATTCTGGGCTAGACTCCTGAATCCGACTTGAGGGACTCGGCTGACCCGCCAGACGAGAAGACCCTTGAATTTTTGGGTTCGGAAGAGATCGTACTTTGTACCACCTCTCGGTCTTTAGTACCGAGGACCAACGAGTCCCACGGATGAAGAATTTTGGTATCGTACTTTAGTCTTCCATCTTCTCTTGAGGTCCCTCGTGAACCAGGTCAAACGTGACTAACATAACCGTTCCGATACCTACCGATTCGCCTCTTCCTTACCAAGAAGTAAAGTAGTTCTAACGATACCCGACTCGACGTGGTAAACAGACTAGTAGGAGGTCAAGGGATAATAAGACAACGACAAGTCAGCGAGTCAGCACAGGTTGAGAAACGCTTGGGTACCTGACGTCGTACGGTCCGAAGGGACAGGAAGTGGTAGATGACCTGGAACCAGTTTGAGTACAGGTAGCTCAACCACTACGGTAGGTTGGTAGAGTAGGTCTTTCAGACTAGACCTCCGACGGCTCTTACAGGAGACTATCGTCTTCTCAGACAAGATGACCGACGACCCACCCCACGACCGACCCATCCCCACGAGACGGACTTACCTTGTTAGAAGTTCGTCTTTTAGATCGTCCTTTGTCTCCTTTTCACCTTACGGACGACTCGTTTACCGGTCTAGGTGTGGTCCGTAGATATCACCTGAAACATGTCAATTTGTAATTTTCCTTTTCTTTTAAGGGGTCTTTTACGGTCTCATCATCAATTCTTATACGAACTTGATTTTTCGACTTACCTATATTATTTCTTTTAAGATGTTTTTCCATTCAAGGTTTAGTTATACTTTAAAATTCGAGAATATTAACCTCAAAAATAATTAAAAATGTCTCATATCTTTAATATATACTTTTACCACTTAAAAAAATGGAAGATTTTATTTTCGAGCAACGGAAAGACACATCGATAATTTGTCTAGACTACCACTCTAAGTCGTTTCGAAAACACGACTTTCTACAAAAAGGGAGAAACTGAGTGTTAAGTATTTACGTGGATTCGTTGACGAAACGTCAGTAACAAACTTTCAGCCTTTAAAATATGGTTTTTTACAGGGACCACGTTATTTTTTCTTTTTATTGTCGGAAGGAGGTAGAACGGGGACGGGAGATAGGGATGGTGTATGTGTGTGTGCCGTTGATGAACGAAATCTTTATTGTGTGTTAGCCTGTTGCAAGATGCGCTAACCTTAGTAATGAGGAGGAGTCCTCTAACGATTTTCCAACAACTCGTTTTCGAGTCCCGACAACCTAAGGCCAGAACGTATATAAGGTTTCAACCAGTTTATATACCATTGAGAACATTCACACAAAGTCTTAATAGTAAAGTGAAGAGCTTCCTTACGGTTACGGTTGTTGTCGACAAAGAATAGAGTTCCATGGTCACCTTCGAACAGTAGGGAGTGTTTCGATCGGATGTACTATCCGTCTGTGTAGAGAATACGGACTGCACAGGTAAAAATGATCGGGTAGTGTACGTCTAAATGACCGTTTATCAAAAATACTGTGAGACGACAGGAAACCATAAAAGAATATGTCTACAAAGATATTGACGATGTACATTAAGATTACGTCGAAACACTAAGTCTAAGAGTTCCCATTTTTGGTAGGTAATAGTATACCGTCGTCGTGTCACACCATAACAGATGACTTAAATTTATCGCTTGATGTGTACTCAAATAAATAAGGTTTTGGTTGGAGACGTAAAGGGGAACCAATGTCTTCGTCATACTATAGTTGTCGTTCTTTCCCGTTACCAAGATGGAAGTTTACAGAAAGGAGGGAGCTCCACTGTCCTAAGTTACAACACGGGCTCCACAAAAACTTTTAGTGGTCGTATCCGGGGTGACAAAGTCCCTTCAAGAGTAAAGATGGTAAAAGATTACGTACTACTTGTCTTACCCGGCTCCCCTTCGTAGGAGTACAATTCGGGATAAAATTAGTTGTGTCCCCGGATTGGTCTTTTAATCTTTCTTTCGATCACAATAAATTGGGCACGGTTTTTACGTGAGAGACCTTAAGTCTGGGAGGATGCAGTCATTAGAAAGATGGAAAGAATATAAACCACCAAAACTTCAAATTGCTGTTTTGAACCCAGTTTTCTTTCACCCCTGTCAAATATTTTTATTTATTTTGGGTGGTTAAGTGACCCCTGTTTTCTCTTTGGAGTGGACGCCCCCAATACTTTTTCCGTCACCCCTTCTATCCGGTCGAGTCTTCGTACGTCTAAGGTTCCTACCAAAAATTACCTGAATCAGATAGTTCTAACTGAGATCTCGTTGTAAAGAGTTGGAAAGGGGTGAGAGACAGGGGATAAGGTCCACAGAAAAGAAAGACTCTTCTAGTTGTGTCTTTTGTAGAAATAAAGAGAAATGGCTTGAAGGTACATGACTTCAGATAAAAAAGTCAGATAAAAAACGAGGATTAGTGGGATACGGTGTCTATATGATATAGACATAGTCAAAGACGTAACATACATAGACACGAAGTGTATATTTCTCTTACTCAAAATGTAGAGGGGTTTTGGTTAAAAACGGGAGAACCCCCGTTATAGTGAAACAACTTTTAAGAACTAGATCTTCTTCACTACCCTCCCCAACCCCTTCTTTCCTTTTGGGGAGAGACACGGACTTTAAACTGAAGGTTATCGAGTAAACTATATCAGTCTCACTGAACATTCCACCCATAATAATAAAAATAAAACGTCTACTAGTTTGTCAATTCTAGTGTACCATTCTGTACAGATTCCAGTATTTAGTCATTCATAATCTACCATTAAAACCAAATAAGAGTTTCAATTTCAGTTTACTAAGTCCTTTACCTCTTTTGTGTCGATAGCGTACACATGAGACATGGTGCGCAACATCCAAAGAATTACATTAGGAAGGTTTACGGGTGGTACCAATGTGATAAGGTAACAATGTGTATTTCGTTGGGTACGAGTCTTTGTCAGTCATTTGATTGAGTCGATCATTTCCCAGTGTGTCGATCATTGTTCACATAGGACCTAACGGTGGTTCAGAGAAACCATTGTCGTAAACATTGACAACCCACGTCGTTACAAGGGTTCCAGGATTCTTACAATCGACTCCCATAAGTCCACTCCGAGGACCCTTTCAAGAAAGTTTCTGACTGACTTGACTTTCCGTCGAAACGGGAAAAGGGTGGACGGAAGAAGGACGGAACCTACACTACTAAAAGCCTCGATATCATTGGTCCTCTTGTCTTCGGTAGAACCAACGTCGAGGGGTCTTTTTCTGTCCGTGTTCCCAGACTCACGCTCCTCAATTCTCAGGACTACCTCCCTTCGTGACCCTCTTCTCGACTTTCACTCAGTCCTTTCCCTTCTTTCGACTAGTTCCTACGAAATGACGAAACCCGTCGACCCCGAGTCACGTCGACCCCGAAGTCACATCCTGTGTGAATTCTCAATAGGGGATATGTGGGTTTCCCCTTCCCTTACCACTTAAATTATTTATTTATTTATGAATAACGAACTCCCGATAAGGACCTCGCACCCGTTCAGAAATTGACGGGTCGTGAAGACCATACGGAGAATACGACTACTCGTCCACGACTACCGGTCTCTACGGGAATTTCCGTCTCAGTGTCCCCTATACCCGTCCTGGGAGTGTTGAATCCGACTCTTTTTCCCTCCAAGTTCTCCTACTCCTATATACATATGTATATCGACTGAGTGACACAACATGTCGTCTTTGATTGTGTAATCTTTCGTTAATATGAGGTTATTTTTTGTTTATTTTTAAATTTTCATATACTCTTTAGACAAAAAAGTTGAAATAAAAGAATTTCAGAAATTAAGAAACTGAAAAATTAAGTTTTAAAATTTGAAAAATAAAATATAACCTCATAGTGGTTAATTGTTATAACACTATCAAAGTCTGTCTGTCGTTTCCCTGAGTCGGTATGTATATGTACATTGGTAAGGAGGGGTTTGAGGAGAGGGTAAGTCCGGTCTATTATACCTCGTCTCAAGGGACATAGTATATCGTCGGAGAACTACCAATAGGTAAAATTTATATCGTCACGTATATACAGGTACGGTTTGAAGGATTGATAGGGGAGGAGGGCATGAATGAGGATCGTTGGCATTCTAACAAGAGATTCAGACACTTAGATAAAAACAAAACATTTGTGTAAGTAAACATAGTATCTCTTTAGATCAAGAACTGGTTATACATCGATAGTAAAGTCAAATAGAGACTTAAAGACACACTCTTTGAATCTCTGAGGATGAAACACGTTCAGTGACAATAAACTCAAAAGACAATGTACGTCGGTTTGGACGAAGATTGATCGGTGAAAGTGGATGGGTTTGGTAGACACCAACGAGTGTAGTAAAATTTGCTGACTTGTCATAAGGTAATCATCTTCATGATTTGACATAAAATCTTCAAGGGAGAAACCCTGTTAAATCCAACAAAGATCAAAAAGTGACCATATTCATTCCGACGTAACTTGTAGATACATCTATTTAGAAACGCGTGTATTAAAAGAACTCATTTTAAGGATCTTCATATAAATGAACTAAGGTCCTATACTTGTAAAATTTCCGTGAAATCTATTTAATACAAGAACGGTTGTCCTCAGAAAGAAATGACCAGTTCCACCCTTCTCTTTTAGATGCCAGGTGTTGTCCAGTTACCGTAAGGTAACCATGTTAAGAGTTCCGTACAATCTATATAACACATTAAGGTACCCGATAAACTCTTGTACGGAAAGGGTAGAGGAGAAAGGTACTATCTATTATTTGAAAAACTCTAGTCTTTCCGTAAGTCGTGTGACCGTAAGATGGAGTTTAGGGTCGAGTCTCAGATCTCCCCATAGACCTAGTGATTCCCATAGGTCTTGTGTCTAAGTCTTTCCGACCTAAACTCAGGACTTTGGTAGTTGTGACGTACTAGAATTCGTTCAAAACAAAAGAGGGACTCGGAATAAAAAGAACATACGTTTTACCCTTATTACTATGGAGGAAATCACTTTACAATAGTCCTATTTTACTCTTTTAGTTATACTTTAACAAAACGTTTTACAATTAGTGGTATGTTTAGTACAACGATAGTGTATCAATACCCTACGAGAGACTTATCATCATCAGGACCTTAGTTAGAGAAACAGAGTTGACCCGTCGTAAACAGAAAGTGGAAGTCTAGGTCAAAATTGATGATACTTACACGGAGTATATCATATTTCACCCGGTCTCTCTTTTCAGAAACCTGTAATAGATTGACGGATCCGAACACCATTGAAAAAAGAAGTAGAAACAGACGGATCTGGTTGCGGTAGAAGGGTTGTCTTAGAAGTAAGAAATCCATCTGGTAAACAGGTGATAAGTAGTCACACTCACAACTTGTCTAATCAAGTATATACTATGTTACCCTTGATCGTCCAGTATCTGACAAAATATTAGTCTCCTAGACCTACTACTTTTCTATTCTAACAAGAACTCCATGATATATGTGTTTTCCAATATGTCTAATCTCCGTCCTCTTACCTCAAACTCTCCATCAAACATTCACTGAAAACACAGGTCATTTTCGTTCTTTAGTATCTACTGAGATATGAAGATTCTACATAAATCATCCGTTAATCCTCAAAGTGACTATCCTTTTTATTTGACCTTCCACTTAAAGTCTATTTAATACACAAATCTACTTTTATGAACCTTCTACCCAGAAAAGTGACTTTGAGTTCACTTTCTAGTACTGACATCCATGATATATCATCGGCTTCGATATTTTTACCGACTTGAGAAAATTTTTTTATAAATGAATATAAATAAACCGATATGAT
>SJYO01029470.1:0-30000 GCA_006410555.1 Capra ibex | reverse complement strand
TTCAACCGAATTTCGAGTTATAAGTCTTTTGTTTCTAGTACCGTAGACCCGGGTAGTGAAGTACCCTTTATCTACCCCTTTGTCATCTTTGTCACAGTCTGAAATAAAAATCCCGAGGTTTTAGTGACGTCTACTACTGACGTCGGTACTTTAATTTTCTGCGAATGAGGAACCTTCCTTTCAATACTGGTTGGATCTATCGTATAAGTTTTCGTCTCTGTAATGAAACGGTTGATTCCAGGTAGATCTGTTCCGATACCAAAAAGGACACCAGTACATACCTACACTCTCAACCTGACACTTCTTCCGACTCGCGACTTCTTAACTACGAAAACTTGACACCACAACGTCTTCTGAGAACTCTCAGGGAACCTGACGTTCCTCTAGGTTGGTCAGGTAAGACTTCCTCTAGTTGGGACCCTAAAGAAACCTTCCTTACTACGATTTCGACTTCGAGGTCATGAAACCGGTGGAGTACGCTTCTCACCTGAGTAACCTTTTCTGAGGCTACGACCCTCCCTAACCCCCGTCCTCCTCTTCCCCTGATGGCTCCTACTCTACCGACCTACCGTAGTACCTGAGTTACCTGCACTCGGACTCACTTGAGGCCCTCAACCACTACCTGTCCCTCCGGACCGTACGACGCTAAGTACCCCAGCGTCTCAGCCTGTACTGACTCGCTGACTTGACTTGACTTGACTTGTAATGATATGAAGTTCGATGTAATAAATAAATTCGGACTTTCATGGAGAGACTCCATCTGACGAAAGGGTAAAAATAGGGGTAAAACGTCTACTCTTTTACCTACGTCTCTGCCATACTAAACGGGTTGACGTATGATCTAAGGGTCGACTGGAAGGAATGAGTTGAGTCAAATTCTTTAAACTGTCCATAAATAATTAGTGACGATACCAAAAAGATCATCAGTACATACCTACACTCTAAACCTGGTAATTCTTTCGAATTACCTTCGAAACTTCGAAGGTAAAGTTTCTAGAGAAATCTTTTTTTTTTTTTTCTAGAGAGACCGCGTACCTTCTTAACTACGAAAATTAACACCACAACCTCTTCTGAGAACTCTCAGGGAACCCGACGTTCCTCTAGTTTGGTCATTTAGGACTTCCTTTGGTCAAGACTTATAAGTAACCTTCCGAGCTACGACTTCGACTTCGAGGTTTTGACACCGGTGGACTACACTTTTTGACTGAGTGACCTTTTCTGGGACTACGACCCTTTCTAACTTCCGTCCTTCTCTTCCCCTGCGGTCTTCTACTCTATCAACCTACCGTAGTAGTTGAGTTACCTGTACTCAAACTCGTTCGAGACCCTCTACTACTTCCTGTCCCTTCGGACCGTCCTACGTCAGGTGCCCCAACGTTTCTCAACCTGTGTTGACTCGTTAACTTGACTGACTGATTGATAATTCGTGACGTCACTACCCCTTCTCTAGAGTATAGACACGGATAGTTAGTTAGTTAGTTGTGAATACCCATCTTATTCTTCATAACTGACACAAGAATGACCTCATGAAACTCTCTAAATTTTTTCTATATGTTCTGGACAACGAAAGTTCCCCAGACGGCGGAGTGACTTTTTCTATTTTGATTGTGTTGTTTATTTTTGTTTGTTATTTTCTGTTATATATTAATTCAAGATTTGAGACAAGTAAAGTCAAGTCAACGAGTCAGCACAGTTTGAGACGTTGGGGTACCTGACGTCGTGTGGTCCGAACGGACAGATAGTAGTTGAGGGACAGTAGGGGAAGAGGAGGGTGGGAGTTAGAAAGGGTCTTAGTCCCAGAAAAGGTTACTCAGTCAGAAGTGTAGTCCACCGGTTTCATAACCTCAAAGTCGAAGTCGTAGTCAGGAAGGTTACTTGTGGGTCCTGACTAGAGGAAATCCTACCTGACGACCTAGAGGAACGACAGGTTCCCTGAGACTTCTCAGAAGAGGTTTGGGTGTCAAGTTTTCGTAGTTAAGAAGCCGTGAGTCGAAAGAAATCTCAGGTTGAGAGTGTAGGTATGTGCTGATGACCTTTTTGGTATCGAAACTAATCTGGCTGGAAACAACCGTTTCATTACAGAGACGAAAAATTATCCGACAGATCCAACCAGTATTGAAAAGAAGGTACCTTGTTCTCAGAAAATTAAAGTACCCACGTGAGTAGTAGACATCACTAAAACCTCGGTTCTTTTTATTTCAGACAGTGACAAAGGTAACAAAGACGTAGATAAACGGTACTTCACTACCCTGGTCTACGGTACTTGAATCAAAAGACTTACAACTCAAAAGTCGGTTGACAAAGAGAGAGGAGAAAATGAAAGTAGTTCTTTGAGAAATCAAGAAGTGAAAGAAGCGAAAGACGGTATTCTCACCACAGTAGACGTATAAATTCCAATAACTATAAAGAGGACCGTTAGAACTATGGACGAACACCAAGTAGGTCAGGTCGTAAAGGGTACTGTATAAGACGTATATTCAATTTATTCGTCCTACTGTTATATGTCGAAACTGTATGAGGAAAGAACTAAACCTTCGTCAGATAACAAGGTACAGGTCAAGATTGACAACGAAGAACTGGACGTATGTCTAAAGAGTCTTCCGTCCAGTCCACCAGACCATAAGGGTAGAGAAAGTCTTAAAAGGTGTCAAATAACACTAGGTGTGTCAGTTTCCGAAACCGTATCAGTTATTTCGTCTTCATCTACAAAAAGACCTTGAGAGAACGAAAAAACTACTAGGTCTCCTACAACCGTTAAACTAGAGACCAAGGAGACGGAAAAGATTTAGGTCGAACTTATAGACCTTCAAGTGCCAAGTGTATGACAACTTCGGACCGAACCTCTTAAAACTCGTAATGAGACGATCACACACTCTACACACGTTAACACGTCATCAAACTCGTAAGAAACCGAAACGGAAAGAATCCCTAACCTTACTTTTTACTTGAACAGGTCAGGACACCGGTAACGACTCAAAAGGTCCAAACGACCGTATAACTCACGTCGTGAAAGTGTCGTAGTAGAAAATCCTAAACTTGATCGAGGTGACCTTAAGGTAGTGGAGGTGATCGAAACAAGCATGACTACGAAGGATTCCGGGTGAACTGAAGCGTAAGATCTTCCAGACCAAGATCAGCTCACTAGTGTGGTAGCACCAATAGACCCAGTACTTCTAGAAAAAACATATCAAGACACATAAGAACGGTGGAGAAGAATTATAGAAAACGATTTGACCCATGGGGAGACGATTCACGACACCCTCAAATCTCTTCTCTCTTTGTAGATACTCGGTCTCGAGTCGGTCCTTCAGAACTCTTCCCCCGAACCCTACCAACAACTAATTACCCACCCCGACCCATCCACTTTCCAGTCCTGACCCGTCCTCCTTGGGATCACTGAGCACGGTTCATTCACTCCTCACTCCCTGTGTCCGACCCCGTCCTCCCTACCCGTCGGAGACTACGTGACGCTGGTCTGAGGTACTTCCTACTCTCCGTGTCGGTCTTCACTGGATTGTCGTCGTTGTAAAATTGGGTCGTGTTTCCTTCTTTTTTTACCGTAAAAATTTTACAAAATTATAGATTCCTTACGGTTCATGACAAGTAATAAAGATGTTCATAAAACTTATCTTCTTTATCAATGGTTTGAAGTTTACTTGTGTCTTTTACATCTTTGATCTTTGTAAATATAGGGAAATTCCGACTACGATTTGTTCTTATAAAATCTTCTCTTAAAGAAATAGGAAAACCGTCAAGATTCGAATGTGCGACCAAAACCGAGGTAGTTACCGGTCTTTTCAGTCTTACTATTAGATAAGTACTTATCGGTACTCTATCAGAAATTCAATACATTAAAAAAAAAAAGGAAAGTTAGGTCGTAGTCACGGAAAGTACTTCTACTGTCGAATTTGAGTCTTGTTCCGAGACCAATGGATGTCCCTTTCACACTTTTCGATTTCAATGAGTCAGCACAGGAGAAACGATAGGGTACCTGATATGTCAGGTACCTTAAGAGATCCGGTCTTATGACCTCACCCCTCGGAAGGGGAAGAGGTCCCCTAGAAGGGTTGGGTCCCTAGCGTGGGTCCAGAGGACGTAACGTCCGCCTAAGAAAGGGTCGACTCGGTGTTCCCTTTCCCAAAAGATTCCTTCCCAAAAGATTTCGTCCCCAACCTTTCCATCTTGGTCAATGGACCAAACCATACCGAGTATTCGATTTTTACCTAAAATGAAAACAAAACTACGAACTTTTTTTAGTCACGAAAGACCCGTGACTGATTGTAAAGTCCTGTACTTTTAATATACCTTAAGTGTAAAATCACAGACATTCCTTTCAAACTAACCTTGTGTCGGCGGGTAAGTAAATACACAAATACTAACAAAAACGTGATGTTACCGTCTCAACACTACAGTGGATTTTATAAATGAGAGACCGGGAAATGTCTTTTTATAAACGACCGAAGACAATTCAGATACTTCTGGATTATAAATGAATAACAACAACAAATCAGGGACAACAACAACGACATCAACGAGTCAACACAGGCTGAGAAACGCTGGAGTACCTGATCGGGTGGTCCAGGAGACAGGTACTCTAAAGGGTCCGTTCTTATGACCTCACAGCCCTGTACGTTTTTTTTTTTTTTTATCTTATGACCTCACCCAACGGTAAAGGAAGAAGTCCTCTAGAAGAGCTGGGTCCCTAGCTTGGACGTAGAGGACGTAACTTCCGTCTAAGACATGACGACTCGGTGCTACCTTCGGGTTATAAATGAATATGGATGTCTACCGTGCGAAGGGAACACCGAGTCGACCATTTCTTAGACGGACGTTACACCCTCTGGACCCAAGTTAGGGACCCAACCCTTCTAGGGGACCTCTTCCCTTTCGGATGGGTGAGGTCATAAGACCGGACTTCCTAAGGTACTTGACATATCTGGTACCCCAGCGTTTCTCAGCCTGTGTTGACTGACTGAAAGCGAAAGTGTCCACCGCGTTCACCATTTCTTGGGTGGACGGTTACGTCCTCTGTATTCTCTTCACCCAAGTCAGGGACCAACCCTTCTAGGGGACCTCCTTCCATAAGAACAGACCTCTTAGGGCACCTGTCTCCTTGGACCACCCGATGTCAGGTACCCCAACGTTTCTCAACCTGTACTGATTTCACTGAATCGTGTGTTCGTGTCGGTTAAATGCCCAGTGGACCCTTCTCCACCATCCCTCATAAGATAAACCGAAGAGACTCGAAGTCTTAAAAGAACTCAATATAACTCTATGAAATCTAATATAGAGTTTCTACCTACTTACAATTTTTTATGAATAACTTCCTAACTGGTTACATTTGTGATTCATTAGTGAACAAACCGACTAAACAAATTGAAGAAAAAAAGATCTTCATTTCTTTCCATATAGAAATTGTCACACTCTCTCTTAGGATAAGGGGACCGGTGTAAAATAGTTCTCTTTTAAAGGAGAGATGAATGAGGGGTCCTCCCTTATAACTACTTCATTGTAACCACGAGGAAGGTGGAGGAGAGTAAATGAAAATAGTTCCTTCTTCATTATCTTCCCTCTTCTTTACCTAGTAAGGGTCAAGGTTGTCACACGGGTAAAGACAGAGATAGACACACATAGAGAGAGAGAAAGAACGATGACGAGACTGAGACCGAGAGAGTTGGAGAGAGAGTTGGAGAGAGGTGGGGGTGGTGGAGAATTATCACGACGGGAGTCTCGTCTACGGTGAGATGGGACTAAGGTATACAGTTCGTGTGGATCAAACCTCGGTGGACGACAAGAGTGAACTTTCTAAACTACCCTCTATTTGTTGATTCAGGGTGACATGTCGTGTCCTTTGATATAAGTTGTAGGGTACTATTCGGTATTACCTTTTCTTATACTTTTTATTACACATATATATACACATTGACTCAGTGAAACAACATGTCGTCTTTAATTGTGTTGTAACATTCAGTTGATATGAAGGAAAATTTTTTCTTTCTGAACTACCCTTTTCTATCGTCAAAGGAACGTCGAACGATACACTCCCAGACAAAATATCTGTGAGACTCCATCCCTTCCTTCGTCCATCCCTCTCATTCTTCTTCGGACTAACACCGGTGTTTGTGTTGGACTTAGAGGTTAGGTTGAGGTCGTTGTTACTTCGACTACACCCGGTACACCTGGAGTGGATTAAGAAAGATGTGAGGGTCTCTTTCTGTCCCAACTTCATGAACCTGGGGAGATACGGGATGTTTTGTGATTACTACTACCTTAGAATGTTCAATGATATAGGGTATTTTGGTCAAAACTTATAGTCACTTTATAGGACATACGTGAGCAGACACACACACACACACACACACACACACACACATACTCATGACACGGGAGAAAGAAGGATATAGTTGAGGTAGGACACTTTCTTTTTGAACTGTGTGACTCTGCCACCGAGAAGAGTTCGTTGGTTGTTTAACAAGAGTCGTCGGTACGATCGGAGAGTACATTCCATAGTCTGTCAAGTGGAGAGAGCCACCTAATTCGAAAACCCTCGGGACCCTTACCGGTTCAGCGACTCGTTTTTACGATTTTTTTTTTTTTTTTTGGTTTTGGGGACACGTGACATTTCAGGTTGTCGAAACAGTGTGTTTGACCTGGGTTGTCAATCGTGAGGAGCAATTGTTATCGTTCGACAGATTGGAACCCTTTCGTCGAAGGCCGAAACAAAAGGACTTGTCCTAAAACCTATTAATGGATCAGTATATAAAAGTAACACTAAAAATTTTAATGGGTATTTTGGGTTTATCTGACAACATCGAAAAAAGATACAAATTTCCTTATTCTTTTTTTTTAGAATGAAATCAATAAGTCTTGAAATCAGTAGTGTCTAAACTCGCTCCCAATAATAACTATTATTTAACTATCTTAAGACCTTTAGTTTAAAACTCTTCGATAAACACAAAGAATTGTTACCTCCTAAGTGATTTCCTCAGTCCCATCCGATTGATGACTTTGTTGGACCTTTTAGAGTCACCCAATTGTATTAGTACAAAACAAAGAACGAGTACAGTGTCAGGTTGTTCTCAGTCACTTCCGCTCCACTAAGAGAAGTACAAGTAGTCCCTGTGATAGTCATTGAGGAGGTAGGGGACCCTGGAGTTTCAGCCAGTGATCTACGAGACGTAGACCCTCTTTATTTTTCTTTCCCTTTTCCCCGAGTCGTCTCGACCTCGTTCTCTCTCTTGTACCTTCCGACGAACGGTTCTCCCGAATTTTCCGGTCCCGGTCTCCGCCGTGTTTAGGGAAGAGGGACGACAGATGACCAATCTCGATTCAGTGTACCGATATGATTCCACGTTCCCTCAGACCCTTTACATCAGTTCGACACATGATCCTTCCACTTTCACAAACCTATTGTAGATCCGTCTGAGTTAGTACATTTTTACAGTCTGGATAACATGTTTGACAACGAAATGACGATTCTAAGGAGGGTGGTCCGTTACGTGGTCACTCACAACAGAACACCACCGAGTGTCGACGAGGGAAGAAACCTCTGAACAGGAGTTAGTTGGACCTCGACGAAGTCCAGTCAATGTGTAGGTGTGGGGAATAGCTCGTCGGGTGGTGGTTACTGACTGACTGTCCTTCGTCTTTTCCGGTCGGGGAACGGAGTCCCGCTCTGGTCGAAACACCATGTTTAGTATGAGGTTTCTCGGGAAACCCTAGTTCATTCAGAGGTTGACTCTAACGAAAGAACGAATCACGGAAGAGATCGGGGTAAAACTATGGAAGTGAGAGGAAGACGGAGACACTTCGTGAATATATTCTTAGGAGTAGAGTCAGAGACAAGGGTCTCTTGGGTTGGACTCAGTCTTAAAATGTAGTCTCTGATTATGATGAGTGTAGGAAGGTAGGATTCAACGAAGTCAGAACAGGTTGAGAAACGTTGAAGTACCTAGTATCGGGTGGTGCAAGGAGACAGGTACCCTAAGAGTTCCGTTCTTATGACCTCACCCAACAGTAAAGGTAGAGTTTTATGATGGGTGTAGAGTATCTTTTTAGTACACGTTCATTGACATTGACAGATTCACGATAGTCATCTTATATATATCAGGATATGAGGTATTGTCGAAGAGGTCCACCAAGTCACCGTTTGTTAGACGGACGGTTCGTCTTCTGTGGTTAAGTTAGGGATCCAGTCCTTCTAGGTGACCTCTTCCTTTACCGTTAGGTGAGTTCATAAGAACGGACCTCTTAAGGTACCTGTCTCCTCGGACCGCCCGATGTCAGGTACCCCAGTGTTTTCTCAGTCTGTGTTCAATCACTGATTTGTTGTTGTAGGAGTTATTTGTTTCTGACGAAAGGGTCGTGATGTTTGTCTTATAAAAATACCATTTATAACTAACACCGGAGTAAGAAGTAAAAACAAAGGACGGGAAAGACGAAATTGGTTCAACTACACCGGTGACCCCGTAGATCCTAGACTCAGAGTCAAAACGTTCCTGTGTTTACACAAATAGTGTAGAAACCTCCATAGTGTCGGGTGTCCTCTTACGTCCGTGTATTTAGTGCTAATGTCAATTGACTAAATACAGGTATCACTATAGAACAGACACTTGGTACAAGGTCCACGTGTTCAAGAGAGACTTCTATCTATTTAAAATTTTTTGTTTTGTTTTGACGAAGAGTTTATATTCGGTATCCTTGTTCTCTTAATTTATTCCTGTCACTTGGATTTTATGGGAAAAAGTGTCAGTTCCTACAAAGGTTCACCACAAAACTTTTGATCCTTATGTTGAATTAGTAGAACACGGGTTAATTACTAACTAAATTTAGTTCTCTCCTTAGTCTTAATGGACCTTTCAAGATCTTTGGTGGACCCTTCAGGATATTAAAATTTAGAAGATCCCCCCTAAATTTGACAATTTCGTTGACAAATTCGACTCACCACCCGTCCTCTCGACCCCCTCTAATATAGTTAGATTAAAAAAAAAAAACCGGTACGGATACCCTAGAATTCAAGGGACTGGCCCCTACCTTGGGTACCGGGGACGTAACTTTCGTGTCTCAGAATTGGTGACCTGCTGGTCCCTTCAGGACGGTTACCTAAAAAATTTTTATTTATTTATTTATTTATTTTGTTATTGTTGTTGTTTCGATAAGAAAGACCTCGGTCTAGAAGGGGTCGTTTCGGAGTTGTCTACACACTAAGAAATCCTTTGGTGTTAGTGTTGGGACCTCTTCCTTTACCGATGGATGAGGTCATAAGAACGGACTTCTTAAAGTACCTGTCTCCTCGGACCACCCAAGTACCCAGGTATTCCAGTATTTGTCAACCTGTACTGACTCGCTGATTGTGAAAGTGAAAAGTGACAGCAATGTCGAGATCCCTAATAAGAATAGTTAACCGAATTTTATATACACATACTCTCGGTTCACATACTCTCAAGTAGTTTCTGTATCGTACTGGGTGATCCTACCGATATTAGTTTTTCTCTCTGTTCTTGTTCACAACCACTTCCACGTTTCTTTGACCTTGTGAGGAGTATGTGACGACCACCCTTACATTTTACTTCGTCGTTCAAAACTTTCGTCAGACTGTCAAGGAGTTTTTTTAATCTCAGTCCTTTACTGGGTCGTTAAGGTGAGAACCCATGTCTGGGTTTTCTTTATTTCTGTGTGTAGGTATAGTTTGAACATGTGTTTACAAGTATTCTCGTACTAAGTAAGTTAGGTATTTCATCTTTATCGGGTTTATAAATGGTTGACTACGTACGTCTTTGTTTCTGTATTTCATATGACTGTGTGAGACGTTGTACCTACTTGGACCTTTCGTAATACGATTTACTTCACTTTCACAATCAGCGAGTCAACACAACCTGATGAACACTGAGGTACCTGACATCGGGTGGTCCGAGGAGACAGGTCTTAAGAGGTCCGTTCTTATGACCTCATCCGTCGGTAAGGTAAGAGGTCGCCTAGAAGGGTTGAGTCCCTAGTTTGGACCCAGAGGTCATAACGTCCGCCTAAGAAATGACAGACTCTGTGGTCTCATCTTCGGTCTGT
The DNA here is from genome assembly GCA_006410555.1 of Capra ibex. NCBI lineage: Eukaryota > Metazoa > Chordata > Mammalia > Artiodactyla > Bovidae > Capra > Capra ibex. Next base: position 19,938 of record SJYO01029470.1, on the reverse strand, counting down.
GTCTTCGGTGTATGATATACTAAGATAAATGTATTTTACAGATCTTATCGTTTAGACCTCTCTGTCCTCACCAACGGATCCCGATCCATCCCTCTTTTCTCTTTACCCCTCACTGATGTCCAAAGAAAAACTCCACTATTTTTACAAGACCTTAATCATCACTACAGACGTGTTGGAACACTTACATCAATTTTGGTGACTTAATATGTGAAATTTTCCCACTCAAGATACCGTATACTTAATACAGAGTTATTTTTTTTTACGATACATAAATTTATTTATCGTACAATGAGGGTGGACGGATAATAAAGGAACGTCTCCGTTTGCTTCTTGTCACACATAGCCCCTTCTATTGTTTCATAGGAGCGGAGACGTATTCAGTACGAACCTTACATTGGGGGTCGGAGAAGGGTAGGTACGACTGGGTTTGTCCGCTGTGAAGTGTGACCCACAACGGTGAGAAAGTGGTGAAGTAATGTAACATATTTACGGTCCTAGTAACACCTGATACAGTTAATTTTCGTTTGTATGTCTCAGTCGTCACTCTTGTCACTTAACTTGACAGAGTTTACCACGGGAAAGATTTAGAACGGAGAGGGACGGAGAATGGGGCCGAATCTCAGGGGTTGTGTTCAGAAGTCACCTCTTTTCGTCAAATTATTGAGTCAGTACACAGTGCACTGTGTCACCCATACAAAACCTATACAAAGATTTTGATATATCTGGTCTAAAAGTATTCCTATTCACTTTAAACTTGTTTAAATCTTGTCCGAAATTTTATTGAATAACCTGAAGGGACCGTCAGGTCACCAACTCTGAGGTGTGAAGGCTACGTCCTCGTGTCCAAGTTAGGGGCCACCCTCGTCGAGGAGTACGGTACTTCAAACAGTACGGTACGTCGTACCGGTTTGTTTATTTATTTCGAATAATACTCATTAGAATAATTTAATGAAGATGAAGAAACAACTCAGTAGGAAGTAAAAGTATATAGATCAAATAAATTTCATGTCCTCTGTAATTCAAAGACACAATATCTGTGTAAATATGTATTCACTAATAAATATAGAGATTAAGTAATCTCTTCTCGAAGGACTTGCGTCTTTTACCGATTCATGTATAGACTTCATCATTTCTTAAATTTTGAAAGTAAAACAACTGAAAGTTTTGGTGTGTAGGTTTTACATGAAGTCAAGTCAAGTCAAGTCAAGTCAGCGAGTCAGTGCAGCCTGAGAAACGCTGGGGTACTTAGTGGCGTGAGGTCCCGAGGGACAGGCAGTGGTTGAGGGCCTTAAATGAGTTTGAGTACAGGTAGCTCAGCCACTATGGTAGGTCGGTAGAGTAGAAGACAACAGGGGAAGAGGAGGACGGGGGTTAGGGAGGGTCGTAGTGCCAGAAAAGGCTACTCAGTTGAGAAGTGGAAACAACCGTTTCATTGTAGAGACGAAAACTTATATGATAGGTCCAACCAGTATTGAAAGGAAGGTTCCTCATTCACAGAAAATTAAAGTACCGACGTGAGTGGTAGACGTCACTAAACCCTCGGGGCTTTTTATTTCAGACTGTGACAAAGGTGACATAGGGGTAGATAAAGGGTACTTCACTACCCTGGTCTACGATACTACAATCAAAAGACTTACAACTCGAAATTCGGTTGAAAAAGTGTGAGGAGAAAGTGAAAGTAGTTCTCCGAAAAATCAAGGAGAAGTGAAAGAATCATTTCAATTAAGATTCACCCAAAACAACAAAAGAAAAAAGAACAAAATTGATTCATTTTTAAGAAAGAGTCTAATTAAATATATTTTTACTCTGTCATATTTATAAATTTTATTATTGATTTAAAAATTTTATCATGTCCGTATGATAGCTCTATAACATCCAAACAAAGGTCCGGTGGTATTATTTCGTTTACAATGTTTTTTATAACGTTTTCGTTCAGTGTACTTAATAAACCAAAAGATCATGTATGTTTACAATACAAATTTGATATGATATCAGATAATTAACACATTATCGACATGTATGGACTTAAAATCTTTGACGTAACGACCGTCAAGGGACCAACAGGTCACCAACCCTGAACCACGAAAGTGACGGTACCGGGACCCGAACTAGGGACTAGTCCTTCGACTCTAGGACGTTCGAAACACTGGTTTTTTTTTTTTTTTGTGCTTGTTTGTTTTGACATAACGATTTTTTACAATTGGTAGTAAACTCGGAAGTAACTCAGTGTCATTGTAGTTTCTACTGAGTAGTGTTTAGTGGTATTTTTATATTATTATTGTTACTTTTTTAAATTTTATAGAGGTCTTAATGGTTTTACAATGTGTCTCTATACTTTTTTCGTTTTGTTATTTTTTGTTTTTTCCCATGAAGGGACCAACAGGTCACCAATTCTAAAGTGTGAGGGTTACGTCTTCCATGGTCAAGTTGGGGACTGACCCCTTGATTCTAGGGTGAACGGTGTATCATGTCGGTTTGTTCTTTTGTAGTTTTGTTTGTTTTTTGTGGTTTATTTGTTTGTTTTTGGGTTATGACATAACATATGAACTTTCAACGATTCTCTCATGTAGAATTTTCAGGGTTGGTCACCCGACGACTACCAAACCATTTAGTATGACAACTACGATTATCAAAAGAGAGGATAAAGGTTTCGTAAGAACAGGGGTTGTTGTAGAAACCAGTGGGAGATTGTTCGTAGGAGGCTCTTCACAGCCAACTCGTCTCAGTAGTGTAGTGACCACCACGGACCTCAGGTGCTTTCTATAGATGTGTGTCAAGTTCTCAGTCTCCTTTTTATTTTGTTAACACAAATATATGTAAATTATATAGACTTAAATTCATTTTATACTAAAAGTTTCTTCAAAGCTAATAGTAATGTTGGGATTTTAAGTACGTTGACTATAGTTAGTCGATTGTAGGTAAACGATTCCCACGTAAACTAGAAACAGTATTACTAAAAATACAGTGAACGTGTAAGAATGAAAATAAACAGGTTAAACGTACAGAGGGACATTACCATCATGAAGTGGAATAAGGGTTAAACCTTTTTACCTGGTCGTTAGATAACTTTGTGTTTTCCTCAATTCTTTTTCAATAGATTTATGACTTTACGTCTTATTGAATCATTTACGTTTATCACGTATTCTTTAACAGTTATATGTCGACTGAGACATAACGACCCCATTCTTATAAACATTTACAATACTCGTATTTTTCTTCTTGTCCTTATTCTTTATCTTATTAATTTACTTTTAATCCAAAACAAGGATCTAGGGACATGAAATGGACAAAAATTTGACAGTTTATCACCGTCCTCCAGTGACCTCGGAACTTATAAAAAGTATTTGTCACGTGTTACTGGAGAGACCATTTGATTGACTCTAAAAGGTCTTATTCGATTTTTAACACGAAAGGTCCTACGATTTCCAAGTTCAACATAATGACGGTTCTTCAAACATTTTCGTGAGTTGTTACAATTACCTTTACAATACGATCCTTCGTTTTTCCTTACCGGACAACCGTTTTAAGAGAGAAGTTTACTACCACAAAACATAGGGGATTATAGTTACCGTAAGACATAGTTGTTCGTGAATACTACTACAAATACACTTATCTAAAAAGAGTAATGTCGACGTTATTTGAAAGAGAACCGGATAGATTGTATCTTATCATTTTTCACGAGTCACAAAAGAAAACAAATAGAGACTTACGGGTACAATGTTTTCCATAAAAAGTAAATCCATTTTAAATGACACTCTCGATCACGATTCCATCGTGGTCTTTCGCTCGTCGTTACGTCCCGAAACGATCCACACAGTCTAACCACCGTTCACTGTCTTTTTATTGACTTTCACGGAATTTCCTTAAGGGACCGTCAGGTCACCAACCCTGAGTCACGAAAGTGACGGTTCTCACGTCCAAGGTAGGGACCAGTCCCTGATTCTAGGGTGTTCGATACACTGCGTCGGTTTTGACCCTTTTTTCTTTTTCCCCGGAATTCGGTCTCTCGTAAATTACCGAGTATGTTGAATTAAGTCCGTGATTTCACCATAGTAGTGTTCGACAAAACAGAGGTAGAGAAGTGAGACGAGACAATCGAAGTAAGAGTCTGAGGTATCTCACAGAGTTCTGCAATGAAACGGTGATCGGGGTTGATTACAGTTGAACTTAGAGTGATTCAGACTCAATGCCAGGGTAGGTACTTAGGCAAACAAACGAGTTTTCTTACGTTACGAAAATAACCGGTGTTACTTACTGATAGGTAGGGACCTTGATCCCTACTTAATCCGAGGTTTCGTGTCTCAGTCTCTAAGTCTTCCCGACCAGGAGGTTTCCTTTTAGTCCCTTAATATGGTGTTTTTTCAACTTATCTACTACCCCTCCCTCCATTATTATCTTGGGTTAGTATCACACACTTATTTTACTGTCAAAAAAGTACGACGAAATAAGTGAGTCCTGTCAGTCTATAGTCGTTGCACGGAGAACTAAGTCACACCTTCATTAGACTAATTTAAAAAAAAAGTCACACGAGACTTTTCACTATTTACCGTACATATTCTACTGAAAAGGTATGTCCCCACGTAATTGATTGGTCTTTTTCTACGAGTATATTCGTACTTTACCTATTACAGTCATTTATTGTAAAAACGTATAAGGTCACGAACGACGAAAGGTTTCGTGTTAAGTCACTACGTAAATTATGTAAGTTATTAGACTTGAATAGTGAGTTCTAGGTTTGGTAACACTAAAGATTACAAGTTGTATTCTATGACCTGAAAAATTTCTAGTCTGATTCCTTGTTTATCAACTTAGTGGTCCTGAAAGAGGGAGAGAGGTTGAAACTACTCAAAGAAGTAAACTACCTCTTTAACAACGACATAAAACCTCATATAAAATCTTAGTGTGTCCTGAAGGGACCACCAGGTCACTAATTCTTGGATGGACGGTTACATCTCCTGTGTCCAAGTTAGGGACCAGACCCTTCTAAGGTGTATGACTCCTCGTTGATTCGGGCTCGTGGTGTTGATGACTCGGGTGTACGGATCTTGGGGACGAGATGTTGTTCTCTTCGGTGACTTTGCTCTTCGGGCGTGTAGTGTTATGTCTCACCGGGGGTGGAGGACGTTCATCTCTTTCGGACGTGTGTCGTTCCTTACGGGTCGTGTCGGTTTTTATTTATTTATTTCTCTTAACGTATGTAAAGGTCAATTTGTTCCGTTTGACTGGAGTATGTATATAGAACCCAGAGAAAACTTTGGGGTAGTCTTTGTTACTTTCCTTTAAAAACTTCCGTGTTTGAGCTTTTCTTTGTCTATCGGGATATCTTCAACTGTCGTCTGTTCTGTACTGTTGTTTTAAAACTCTCGTTCTTTCACCTACCAGTTCACCGTATACTGTATTACTATCCCTGTCTTATTTCCCTGTTCAATCCACTAATTTATCAATTAGGGTGATCCTCTAACATTTCATCTTTTTTTTTTATGCTCTCTAGGGACATTCAATTACTAATGAGTTCTTTCGTCCAAACGAATTGGTGTTTTGACTCATCCGAAGGAATCGTTGTTTTGGAACATTGTCTTCGGGTTCTATACAGGGTTTTGTTATTTTGTTACTACTGTACTCTGGGTGTAGGTCGGGTCACTCGAGTTACTTAATTACTAGGGATCCTGTACGAGAGACGTGTATATTTTTAGTTATTAAACACCCGGATCAAATTGGTACATCTCTATTCTTTTGAGGAGACGTGTTGGACCTCCTTCTCGACTACTACCTTCGTACTGCAGATGAGTTCTTTCTGTCAGAAGAAGGAATAGACAGTCTCCCGTCTGTCTTACTTTTGGTCACAGTGTCTTTCGAACAGTTTGACTAGTGTACCTGGTGTCGGAACAGATTGAGTTACTTTGATACTCGGTACGGGACAAGTCAAGTCAGGGACTCAACACAGACTGAGAAACACTAGGGTACCTGACGTCGTGTGGTCCCAGGGACAAGTAGTGGTTGAGGACCTTGAACGAGTTTCAGTACATGTAGCTCCGCCACTACGGTAGGTTGGTAGAGTAAGAGACGACAGGAGGAGTTCGGAAGCCTAGAAAGGGTCGTCGACCCAGAAGAGGTGACTCAGTCAAGAAACGTAGTCCACCGGTTTCATCCATCGGTTTACAACTCAAAATTCGGTTGAAAAACTGAGAGGAGAAAGTGAAAGTAGTTCTCCGAGAAATCAAGAAACGAAAGACGGTATTCCCACCACAGTAGACGTATAGACTCCAATAACTACAAAGAGGGCCAATAGAACTAACGTCGGACACGAAGTAGGTCGTACCGTAAAACGTACTACATCAGACGTATTTTCAATTTATTCGTCCCACTGTTATACGTCGGGTCTCCAAGAGGAAAAGGCGAAACCTTGGTCAGACAACAAGGTACAGGGCAAGATTGGTAACGAAGAACTGGTTGTATATCTAAAGAGACCCCCGTGCAGTCCAACTAACCAGTCATTCTAACTAACCAGAAACCAGTCATTTCAAGAGTATTAGCACTTACCCAAAAACCCTTTACAAAGACCACGACCCTTTCTACCTTCTGTCCTCCTCTGTCCCTGCTGAAACCCATTTTGCTAATCGATCGCAGTGGCTGAGCCACCTGTACTCAAACTCGTACGGGCCCCTCAATCACTTCCTATCCTTTCGACCAGCCTGTCTTGACGCGTTTACTTGACCTGCTAAAAGTGCTGGGTCGTTGCCTGGGCCCGGGAGGATAAAACCGTCAGTGAAAAAAAAAAATTATACCACTAAACTCAGTGGGACTACCGGATCTGTATTTCTCAGGTAAATGTTTCGCCCTCTGGGTCTAAGTGAGGACCCCTTCGTAGAGGACCTCTTCCCTTACCGATGGGTGATGTCGTAAGAACGGACCTCTTAAGGTACCTGTCTCCTCGGACCTCCCGATGTCAGGTACCCCAGCGTTTATCAGACTCGTGCTGACTCACGCAAGTCGTGAGACAAAGTAAGCTGTAATATCACTTGGAAGAGAAACAGTTTACGTCGCGGGGACATAGTAATAGAATCCGGTAGTTCTTTTCGGAATAAGTTTGCTTTAGTCTGGGTCTCACAGGTCCTCTTCTTTTGTACCTCAGTCCCCGGACCCTGGTTCCCTGACCTTCGACCGAAGTACCCTCGACCCCGCCCCTCTCGTCACTTAGAGCCCCCGCCCCGGAGTCTGAAATAAACGTATTGGTCGTACGTGACGCGTGTTACACCAAAGATAAATAATAAAGGTAATAGTATTAAAATAAATTTCGCATCATAAAGCTTCTTACTCGGAAGCAGGTGAAGGCACTTTTCTAGACTTTTGACAACTGGACCTGTCTGGGAACTGCCAGGAGTAGGAGTTACATAATCTTCACGGGCAATGTATTAGTCATACAAGTGTCCGAGAAACCACACAAATCGGAATTGGAATGGGACCGAAGATGGGCCGTACTCAGGAACCACAAAATGGCTCTTAAGCCAGCCCATCCAGTTCATTCCCATTGCCCTCGAGAGGATTATAAACCTCCGGAACAGAATTTGTTCCGATTATGCCAACACACTTTTTATCTTAAATTTTTCACTCAGGCAATAAGATGTGGACGTCGTCCATCTTAAAAATACACACAAATAGATCCCTTTGGCATAAGAATTAAAAATCAGTCAATGTAAAAGGATTACGACTTGCCCAAAAGGAGAGCTCGAAAAAACACAAAACTAAGAGCCTTTCTAACTTTTACCCTCCTCTTTCCCTGCTGCGACTGAGTAACATCTTCTGAGTGAAAGAGCCACCTGTACCCAAACTTGTTCGGGGTTCTCTCGACAAACCTCTACTGACTTGCTTCCTTGACCTGTTAAAAATGCTGGGTCCCCACCTTGGTCGAGGAGGATATAATCATCTGTCGAAAAAAAAAAAAAAAAAAAAAATCACTAATCTCAGTGGGACCCCCGAATCTGTCACTTCTGACACGAATGTTACACCCTCTGCCTCCGAGTGAGGACCCCTTCTTAGAGGACCTCTTCCCCTACCGATGGGTGACGTCATAAGAACGGACCTCTTAAGGTACGTGTCCTCGGACCTCCCGATGTCAGGTACCCCAGCGTTTATCAGACTCGTGCTGACTCACGCAAGCCGTGAGATAAAGTAAGCTGTAATATCACTTGGAAGAGAAACAGTTTACGTCGTGAGGGCATAGTAAAAGAATTCGGTAGCTCTTTTAGGAAATAAACTTTCTTTAGTCTGCGTCTCGTAGCTCCTCTTCTGTACCTCAGTCCCCGAACCGTAGTTCCCTGACCTTCGTCCGAAACGCCCTCGACCCCACCGTTTCCACGTTTAGAGCCCCCATCCCTGAGTCGCAAATAAACGTATTGGTCTTACTTGACGTACGTTATACAAGTTAAATAATAAACTTAAATAGCATCTAAAGGAAATTTGTATTATAAAGTTTCTTACTCGGAAGCAGGTGATTACACTTCTCTAGACGATGTTGGGGAAGTGACCCTGAATGGGAAAAAAACGAAGAGTAGGAGTGACATAATCCACATTGGCAGGGGAGTAGTCATACACGGGTCCGTGCCAACCCATAGGCAGGAGGTAAAGAACGACGACGAACTCGAATTTGAGATCACGACGGCACGTCTGATTCAGTTCATCCTGGTTCTTTCTTTCTTCAAAATGTAATCGGTTGCGAAAAACCTCCGGAATACTCGAATTTGTTCTGGCTATAAGAACACATCTTTTCATCTTAAACCTTTTATTCACTAAAGCCCGCTAAACAAATCTAAGAACTTCCAAAGACACAAATGGTAAAGTCTAACACCCAAACCACAAACCACTCAACTTTCACTTTCAGGAATCAGCACAGGTCGAAAAACACTGAGGTACATGATCCGTCAGGTACCTTAAAAGGTCCGGTCTGATGACCTCACCAATCGGAAGGGGAACAGGACCCTAGAAGGGTTGGGTCCCTACCTTGGGTCCAGAGGGTGTAACATCCGCTTAAGAAAAGGTCGACTCTGTGTTCCCTTCGGCGTATAGGTATTTTAGTGTTACCCCAAAAAGTTCGCTATGTCCTACCGGCTAACCCATACCGACTCGTTTATTTGATCGGTCTAAAAAGCGAGGGGTACCTGCCTTGGGCCCGGAGCCTATAACCGTCTATCCAAAAAATAAAAAAAGGAAGAAAACGACTACTCTCAAAGGGACCACTGAATCTCTCGGACGAAAGTTATGCCATCTGGGCCCGAGTCAAGGACCCCTTCCAAGAGGACCTCTTCCCTTACCAGACCGAGACCAGTCTGTACTGACTCACTGAAAGTCTCTCTCTCGGTGGACCCTTTTCCTCTTAAGAAAGAAGTACTAGGGTGCAAAGACAGCGTCCACATTAACAGAAAACCCGACACGAAACAAAAGACATCACAGTCAGTGAGTCAAGACACCCTGACAATCGGTGGGATACCTGATATTGGACGGTCCGAGGAGACAGGCACCTTAAGAGGTACGGTCTTATGACGTCACTCAAAGGTAAGGGAACAGGTCCCTGAGAAGGGCTGGGTCTCTGGTTTGGGCTCAGAGGACGTAACGTCCGCTTAACAAATGGTACACTCGGTGGTAACAAAAAAGGATTAGGTGTCAATAATGATGACCTAAATTACCATCAGGTGAAAGTATAAACGTAATAAGTATATCCGAGTAAAAGAACCAAGTATTTGAATACCTCCATCCATCATTTGGATACATCCATCTACACAAGCAAGACAAGAGTGAGAAGGGTGGGGTCCTACATTATAAACATTTTTAGGTATCTTCCAGAGTCCGAAGTGACCATCGAGTCGACCATTTCTTAGGTGGAAGGTACGTCCTCTGGACCCAAGCTAAGGACATAGCCCTTCTAGGACACCTCTTCTCTTACCGGTGGGTAAGGTCATAAGACCGGACCTCTTAAGGTACGTCACATATCAAGTACCCTCAGTAAAATCTGAGGGATACTCGTAACGACTAGTTACACATATAAATTGAAAAGTAAATACATTACGGTTAAAAACGAAAAAGAGGTTTCTGACATGGTCACGTGTGAGTTGCCCTGACATAGTTGTAAAGCGACAAAGTGTACGGGTCGTGAGAACAACAAAAGTCCGAAAATCTTAAAAACTCACGGACCCTGCACACGTTAGGTAGTAAATTTCATAAACGTATATTAAAGTGACAAACCTCCTCGGTAGTGAACAAGTTTAGTTTTAAGACCACATCCCGCACATCTACCAAAGGTTAAAAAGATAAAATATGAGCTTCGTCACCAACAGGTTAATGAAGGAGCTCTGTTTAAGGTTCTCACTTTTACGACCTGATTTACAAGGTGTGTAACTTTAAAAACTAGGTATAATGGGTGGACAGTGGACCTTTCTAAAATGCTAAAATGTAAGAATAGACGTCATAAACGTATAGAAAATGAGGGTTTACGCAAAGTTTTGGTTGAAATTTATATATATATATATATACGAAACATATATGAATTATAAAAGTAAACAAAAATTTTTTATTTAAATAAATAAAAAATTTAAATAAAAAATTGACTTCCTATTAACGAAAGTCTTAAATTAAAATTTCAGGTTCACTGTGTTCCGGGAGTCTTCTCGTTTTCGGTCTTTACGAAAAAGGATAGGGTCAAGGGTGAAGGGTCTTTGTTGGTAAATTTTAGCAATCGTCAAAGTAGACAAACGAAGATATTGAGTATTATACGAATATGACGAGTAAGAAGTAAAACAAGATTTGACATCGTCTGTCCGATCTACGGGTGAGACTATAGTTTAAAAGGAGTTGGAAGTCTCTATCGAATCTTAAGGACTCGGAAAGGTCCCAAGACTTCGTAATTTCACAGGAACAGGGGTGAACCGACGACAATGGACGATAGGATAAAACAGTTATTGTTGTATAGAAAAGAAAACTAAGGAAATGACAGTAAATCACCCCAAAACACCTGTCTCATCTCTATTTACCTATATAAATTGGACGGTATAAGTTGGACTTTATACTTCTATGACATCTAAAATAATAGTAATAATAATAATAATAATGATAATAATAATAAACCGGTACGATATCCCAAACCCTCTGGAATCATGGGATAAGTCCCTAACTCGGAGACGGGGACGTCACCTCAGGGTTGATGACGTGGCCCTTAAGGGCAATGAAAATCTTTTAAAAAATTTTGAGACTTTTGTTAATCTCATCATAGATACAATCTTTCCGGAGAGACTTTTAGCCAATTGTGAACCCTGTCCCTACCTGGAATTCTTTGTACCTTAGTCGACTCGCGGGGGATGACCTTATAGAACGGGTTTCTTCAGACTGAAAGGGACCCCGGAGAGACAAGTCCCGGGTTACGAAGTGTTAACACCGCCAGGTGGTTTCCTCAGTCCCTCTAAGATTTTTAGGATACGGGGCCTGAGGTGGGACCCGGTTAATTTAAAAAGAGACACACACACCCCTAACCCGTAGTCGTAAAAATTTCGAGAATTCACCAAGACCTCACGTCTCAGAGACAAGAGCCGATTCGTCGAGTGACCAAATCGAGCAAATATTGTCGTACCGTTATAAACCTGGCCTTAGGCAGGGCACAGGAACAATACGTCAATGAAGACACACAACAGATCTAAGACCTATCACAGATAAAAGTACGAAATTAAAGTATTCGTACAGAAGACAATTAGACTCACTGTTTCGGGTGTCACCGTAATTGTATCGTAAAAACACGGTGTGAGTAAACCGTCTCCGCATCCTAAATCGAGTCAGGAGTGTAGTGTAAAGATAAGACGTCATTCAGCGGCACTGTCTCACTTTTGACAGGTCACTTCACCGGGAAAACGACGTACACCTAAAAACGTAACGACCTCACGTCATTACCACCTCTTATCATACCAGAATTACTGATACTAACACTAACATTGCACCTATGAACTCAGCATCAGTGGTTTTGGGAGGTGATAATACTTAACTAGGTTACAGATATACCCCAACGTTTCTCACCCTGACTGTCTCGTGACGGTCTGCGTGATATAATCGCTGGGGGTGGGTGGGGGTCGGGGAGGCGTTTCGCAATAACTCTTGTCCAAATTAAGAATCTCCCCGACCAATCAGAACGACGCAAAGTCGAAATCGGACCTTTTTCATATCAGTAACGAGTAGTATCAATAGTCTTTTCTTGTTCTACCCAGTTATATACAGTAGTGTGACCTACTCCCCTTTTAGGATGTTGTCTAAATCTCATTTCCTGGCACACCTTCCTTAAGAGACCACCAATCCCAAGGTACGAAAGTAACGGTTCTCTCGTCCAAGTCAGGGACGACCCCCAGATTCTAGGATGTTCGACTCACTTCGTGGAGGGTACGTTTTCTTTATCACTGACCCAACGTCACTTGAAAATATTACTTCCTGTGCAATGACTTAAACTCTACAGATGTCACTTTCATTTTACACAAGAATTTTGAGTTCTGATAGAGTCCCGTCAACGTCAAGATTGTTGTCCTCGACTGTCCCAGGAGATATAGTCTTCTCTTCAAAAGCAAAAGTCCCTTTTACCATTGTAAATTTGGAATTTCTTTAGTCCTACGTGACTTATTTACGATACTTTATAACATCAAATTGTTGACTTTAGTATTTACCGAAATAGATTTGTTTAGGGAGTCACACTTCTAGTGTATTAGTTTCACTAAACACTCTTTACGCATTGACGTACTTCAATTTCGAAGTACTTATATGTACAGTAGACGGTACTGAAGGATCAGAAGGTTCGTAGAAACCCCCGTGACATTGTACGTAAAACAGTAAAATAAAAGAAGAATAGTTGTATCAACCTATGAAAGTATTTGATAAGTAAGTAATTTTATCAGAAGAAGGTTACTTTTATTAACTAATATAATTGATATAGTTTTAAAGATGGTGTATAAAAAATTTTGAGTTTTTATTAAACAATTTTAACTTAGGTGGACTAAAGTCCCAACTTTTACACATAGAAATGAACTTTACCATTCTTTTAGATGGTCTTTCTCGTTGGCTGGTTTATTAAGTGTCATATCTTCGTGTACGTCTCAGGATAAAAAATTACGGATTTCGTCAGTGCTTCCGTTCGTTTTTTAACGTCCAACCTATATTAGAATTCAAAAGAAAGCCATTTAAAATTTTTATAAAACACTTAGGATAAGTATTATAATAAAAAAATTACGAGTTTTAACATTTTTTTATACTTTGCGAAGAAGTTTAAACACACAGTAGGAACGCGTCCCCGGCACGATTAGAGTCATAGTAAGTTCAAAATCATATACACGATAACTTCGAAGATCGTGACATTGGTCTCTTCCTTTCCCGTGGGGTGAGGCCATGAGAACGGACCTTTTAGGGTACCTGTCCCCCGGACCACCCAACGTCAGGTACCCCAGCACTTCTCAGCCTGTGCTGACTCGCTGAAGTGAAAGTGAAAGGTGAAAGTACGTAACCTCTTCCTTTACCGTTGGGTGAGGTCACAAGAACGGACCTCTTAGGGTCCCTGTTCCCTCGGACCACCCGACGGCAGATACACCAGTGTTTCTCAGCCTATGCTGACTCCGTTGAATCGTCGTCGTCGTCGTCGTGACGTTGTAATAAAACTAACACGTTTTGGTGTTACCCTGTGTAATATTGGGTGTTACCAATATTACCCCGTAGACTTTCATGTTACTCATGTTTATGGACGAAAGAGAGGATTTTCTATTCGAAAAATTTAAAAGTCTATACTGTGTAACTCGGAACAGTGGACCACATTCAACCGTGAACACGCATATCCTCTAAGACGGTGATACGGCTCACGTACCATCGTCGTGTGTTGGAGGACTCTAACCGCTCCAGTCGACTCCTAACCTGAATGAACGGTAGTTGACGACATTAGCGTTTTATCTACCTATAACAATTAAGAACACACTATAACAGAGGCACGTGGATTTTATCCGAAATTTCTGCATCATACAAAGCTACGAGATAAATGGAAAATTTATTTACTAAAAACAATAAATCCAAATAAACGTATTTGTGTAGTAGGTCGGAAGTGTCGGAAGTCCCACCCGTGTAGTCGGGAATCTACGGTGGGTTCTTAGAGTCTCTTTCGAGTACTTGTACGTTGCACTAAGAGTCTTTCGGAACGGAGACACGAACCATCTCACGTGTGAGACTTTACACGACACTCTTTATAGACTAAATCGTCCTAATAAGTAACAGGGGGACCCTTAAACCTAGGAGAATTAAACCCGGACACCGTTTCCCTCACCCGTTGCCCACTGTTGACCTCCGTGAACGTTCAGTCACAGTCGACTCCTACGATGTCCTTCTCATTTTTCGTGGTCTTTCAAGACAACGGGACTCGCGTAGTCACGTAAACACATCGTGGCAGTTTAGGACGCACGAGCGAGTCAGTACAGGTTGAGACGCTGGGGTGTCTGATATCGGGTGGTCCGAGGAGGTAGGTACCCTAAAGGGTCCGTTCTTGTGACCTCACCCAACGGTCAAGGAAGAGAGTCGAGCACTCCAGGTAAGATTAGGGGTCCCCAGAACCATGGTACGTTCTGGGACTCGGTCGTCCAGACCCCCACGCCGGACTCTGGGACATATAGATTGGGGAATTAAGAGGAAGGAAAATACTTCGAGGAAAAGCACTTCGAGTACATAAAACTACGTGTCATATTGAACAACCGACTGGGGGTTTGTGTATTGTTTATGACTTTTAAAAGGGTAGTTTGTCTAATTTTAATAAAACGGGAAATTTTCTTATTATAAAGTCCCTTAAGGGACTACTGGATCACCAATGCTAAGACCCGAAAGTGACGACACCGGGGTTCAAGTTAGCGACCAGTCCCTTCACTCTAGGATTTTCGGGGTGTCACGTCGGTCTTTTTCTTTTCTTATTGTGAAGTCAATGGACACATTAAATGTTTTCGTCTTGTGAAGTGGGTGCCTACGTAGGTGTTTTGACATTGGATTGACATAAAAATACGACACATATCCTCGAGGTCACCACGTTAGTCAATCACATGAATATACGAGACGTATTTTAGAATAAAATAGGAAAATAAAAGTGTCCCATTACATGTTAATTCGTAATTCTGACAGTACATTTTGATTGTCGTTGTTGACATTATAAAGATAAAAGTAAAATCCAAAAATTAAGAATTTCTATAATAAATAAATAAATAAATAAATAAATACTGACGTGACCTAGAAACAACGACGTGTCCAAACAAAAAATTAAATAATCAAAATTAACCTCCTATTAATGAGATGTTATAACACCACCAAAGACGGTATGTAGTTGTACTTACCCGGTATCCATATGTACACAGGGGAGTTAGGACTTGGGGGCGAGGGAGGGGTGGAGTAGGGGGATCCAACAGGGTCTCGTGGACGAAACGTACGGAAAGAAGTATGTAGTTTGAGGGTGACCGATAGACAAAATGTATACCATTACATAGACAGAGTCACGACAAGAAAGTTAAGTAAGGTGGGAGAGGAAGAGGGTGACTCAGGTTTTCAGACAAGAAAGGAAAACACAGAGCAAACGACGGGACATGCATCCTAGGTCCACCGCGATCACCATTTCTTAGACGGACGGTTCCGTCCTCTGTATCCTCTATGTCCTCTATATCCTTCGAGGGGACCTCCTCCCTTACTGCTAGGTGAGGTCATAAGAACGGACCTCTTGGGGTACCTGTCTCCTCGGACCACCCGATGTCAGGGATCCCAGTGTGTCTCTGTCTATGCTGACTTCGATGAATCGCGCGTACGAGGAAACAACGGGACGTGTAGCCTAGCATCCATGGTAGAAAGATCTCAGGTAGTCAAATCAAGTCAAGTCAGCGAGTCAGTACAGGCTGAGACGTTGGGATACTTGGCGTCGTGCGGTCCGGAGGGACAGGTAGTGGTTGAGGGCCTCAAGTGAGTTTGAGTACAGGTAGCTCAGTCACTACGGTAGGTCGGTAGAGTAGGAGACAGCCGGGGAAGAGGAGGACGAGGGTTAGGGAGGAACGTAGTCTCAGAAAAGGTTACTCAGTTGAGAAGCATACTCCACCGGTTTCATGACCTCAAAGTCGAAATCGTAGTCAGGAAGGTTACTTGTGGGTCTTGACTAGAGGAAGTCTTACCTGACCAACCTAGCGGAACAACAGGTTCTCTGAGAGTTCTCAGAAGAGGTTGTGGTGTCAAGTTTTCGTAGTTAAGAAGTCGCGAGTCGAAAGAAGTGTCAGGATGAGAGTGTAGGTATGTACTGGTGACCTTTTCGGTATCGGGACTGATCTACCTGGAAACAACCGTTTCATTACAGAGACGAAAACTTATACGATAGGTCCAACCAGTATTGAAAGGAAGGTTCCTCATTCGCAGAAAATTAAAGTACCGACGTGAGTGGTAGACGTCACTAAAACCTCGGGGGGTTTTATTTCAGACTATGACAAAGGTGACAAAGGGGTAGATAAAGGGTACTTCAGGTATATATATATACAATTATATACCATAAACAGAAAGAAAGGATGAAGTGAGACATATTATCCGAGACTTAAGTGGGTGGAGTAATCTTGACTGAGTTTATGAGGAAAAATATTTACTCATTATAAGGTAACACATATACATGGTGTCGAAGGAATAGGTAAGGAGACGGGTACCTATAGATCCAACGAAGGTACAGGATGGATAACATTTGTCACCACGTCACTTGTGACCCCATGTACACAGAAAAAGTTAAGACAAAAGGAATCCCATATACGGGTCATCCCTAAGGACCCAACAAGTCAAGTCAAGTCAACGAGTCAGCACAGACTGTGAAACGCTGGGGTACTTAGCGTCACGTGGTCCGGAGGGACAGGTAGTGGTTGAGGACCTCAGATGGGTTTGGGTACAGGTAGTTCAGCCACTACGGGAGGTTGGTAGAGTAGGAGACAGTAGGGGAAGAGGAGGACGGGGGTCAGGAAGGGTCGTAATCCCAGAAAAGGTTACTCAGTTGACAAACGTACTCCACCGGTTTCATAACCTCAAAGTCGAAGTTGTAGTCAGGAAGGTTACTTGTGGGTCCTGACTAGAGGAAATCCTACCTGACCAACCTAGAGGAACGTCAGGTTCCCTGAGAGTTCTCAGAAGAGGTTGTGGTGTCAAATTTTCGTAGTTAAGAAGTCACGAGTCAAAAGAAGTGGTAGGTTGAGAGTGTAGGTATGTACTGATGACCTTTTTGGTATCGGAACTGATCTGTCTGGAAACAATCGTTTCATTACAGAGACGAAAAATTATACGATAGGTCCAACCAGTATTGAAAGGAAGGTTCCTCATTCGTAGAAAATTAAAGTACCGACGTGAGTGGTAGACGTCACTAAAACCTCGGGGGGTTTTATTTCAGACTGTGACAAAGGTGACAAAGGGGTAGATAAGGGTACTTCACGACCCCGGTCTTCGTGTTCGACCTTAGTTCTAACGACCCTCTTTATAGTTATTGGAGTCTATACGTTAGCTGTCGTGGGAATACCGTCTTTCACTTCTCCTTGATTTTTCAGAGAACTACTTTCACTTCCTCCTCTCACGTTTTCAACCGAATTTCGAGTTGTAAGTCTTTTGATTCTAGTACCGTAGACCAGGACCCAACATACCATCAAAATAAGGATCAAAAGATTCCTTAGAGGTATCATAAGAGGTATCACCAACATAGTCAAACGTAATTGGAAGAAGTGTGGGATAGGTCGTAAGTAACAATCATCTGAAAAACTACTACCGGTAAGACTGACCACACTCTGCTATGGAGTACCACCAAAACTCAACGTAAAGAGATTATTACTCGTTACAACTCGTAGAAAAGTACACAAAGAATCGGTACACATCCAGAAGGGAACCTCTTTACAGACAAATCCAGAAGACGGGTCACAAACTAACCCAACAAGTAAAAAGACCATACCTCGACGTACTTGACGAACATATAAAACCTCTAACAGTCAACAAAACAAACGACAACAAAGGAGGGTAAGACTCCCGACAGGAGAGTGAACGAATCAAAGGAAGCAACACGTTTTTCGAAAGTTCAAGTCGGTCATGGGTAGACAAGTGGAACAAAAATGAAGACAATGAGACCCTCCACCTAGTATCTCCTAGAACGACACTAAATACAGCCTCGCACGGGACGCGCCCGAAAGAAATTCACGCTACTCGCCCCGATGAGACCAACGTCATACGTCCGAAGAGTGACACCACGCGGAGAACAACGTCTCGTACCCGAGGTCCTGCACCTGAGTCATAAACACCGTGTCCCCGAATCAACCAGGCGTCGTACACCCCAGAAGGACGTAGTCCCTAGCTTGGGTAGAGGACGTAACCGTCCACCTAAGAAACGGTAACTCGGTGGTGCCTCGGGGTCCAAAAATTGAAAGAGACTTTGGAAAGGAAAAAATACAAATAAGTTGTAAGCAGTTATTCTTAAAATCACGTATATGATTCTCGGTTGATGACAGTATAAGACTCGACGAATATAGATCCTAAAAATTGATGAATTTTTGTAAATTGTAAACAAAGGGATATCGTTTGAGATTTAAGAATTTTTAAAAGGAAAGTTGTCCTAACGGAGTCTTCAACGGTCTATGGTCGAGACTCATTAGTCGTTAACGTCTGGGTGTTCACCTTCAGAGAACTATTACCACAGTCACCAAAGTAGTTTATGTTGGGTTCACTAAGATCGACTCCTTCAGACCGAAGAAACGTCCTCGTATAGGGTTTGATGTTTGAATTTGTCGATTAAGAACAACTGATATCTGATCAAAAATACCCTAGTTCTTATATTTATTCATGTACAAAGAATATTCTTGACACAATTAAGAGAAGGGGAAATACTTTATTTCCGAAAGACTTTTTGGACTTTCCAAGTCCTTCGTTTGTGACACCTCACAAGACCATAAGTCGGTAGACAGGAAAAGTTCATTGGTGTAAGACACTTGTCAGGACGATCATCTCGCCTTAGGTCCGTCCTAACCAGTTATTTCAAGGTTTTCAACATGAGCCTCTTGTGTTAAAATATTTCTGACTGGGAAATTAATTCTGTTTTTTCGTTTTTGTACATAATATACACCTCTGCTAAATTTGTTGTACTCTGAAATTCCACTTCCCCGAAGACTGTCAGTAACTATGAATTTCCTACTTTCTGGGACGAAACATGTTTTTGGTACTACACTTTAAATCCTTTGGTAATAATTTACACCGTATCTAAAAAAAATTTTTCCGGGGTTTCTTTTTGTTTATAAAAATGTGTCATAAAGAGTCACAGTTTGACACACTACGAATCAGTAATATTAGTTGTATTAATAAAATAGAAAACCGAAGGTCTACCTTAAAATCTTTTATAGACGTGCTTTTATCAAGTCTTTCACGAAGGAGAGTTCAAGAAACCATGTTAAACCAGTAAAACTATCAATAATTAGGTAATTCATGAAATTGTATATACGTAGTTGTTTTTACGTTCTTCATGTTTACAAATCTTTTGGTGTTAACTTCTTATATAATATAAAACTGGAGTGTTTTTTGACGTGAGATTCTAAAACACAAAGACTTTGTACAGACATGACTGATGGTCTTTCTACAGACATGACTGATATTCTTGTAGAGATTGATCTAAATATAATTTCCTTGTAATGGATTTTGTAGGGAAAAACTAATAATCTTATTTACAAGAACAGGACAAAAAAATTCATCTTCTCCGTTCAAAGTCGAACTTTTCTCTTCTTAAAACTTTAATTATTTCAATATAAGGAAACGCGGAAGACTAAGTCACTCAGAGTTGTAGATCGTAAATTACAGTCAATATCGTACAATTCCAAATAAGAAAATAAAGTCCTCTGTCTGTCAATTAAAAGGAGGAAGTCGTAAAGGAGA
>SJYO01029469.1:0-10000 GCA_006410555.1 Capra ibex | reverse complement strand
TTGTTATCCCAGAGCACTGGTTTTGGGTGCCATGCCTCATGCACTGAACTTGCACCAGTCATCTGTTTATGGTTAGTAATGTACATGTTTCAATGCTATTCGCTCAAATCATCACACCATTGCCCTCTCCACAGTCTGTTCTTTCCATCTCTGTCTCTTTTGCTGCCCTGCATGTTGGATCATCATGACCATCTCTCCAAATTTCATACATATGCATTCCTACACAGGACCTGTATTTCTCTTGTTGACTTTACTTCATTCTGTAGAGGAGGCTCCTGTTTCACCCACCTCTCTAGAATTGACTCAAATGCATTCCTTTCCACAGCTGAGTAATAGTCCACCATGTATATATACCACCGCTTTCTTATCCATTCCCCTGCAGTGGATATCTAGATTGCTTCCATGCCCTAGCTATAGTAAATAGTCGTGTGCTGGGAGCCAGCATGGGAGATCCCACCCATGACAAGGTCATGTGGACATGAACTGTTAAGCAAGGCTTCAGGACTCGAGGGTCTCCCTTGACCTGCTCGAGCATCTACCCCAAAACCAGAATCTGTCTTTCTTACTATTTTGTGCCTTTCACCAACTCTCCTGACGTACAGGGGGCTATCCACACCCACCTTTCTCTGGAGTAAATCAGCTTAGGGCTCTAGCTAATAAGTCTCCTGGACATGAGCGGAATATTTAAAATCAACCCCCCACTGTTAGCCTTCTAGCTTGCTTGACAGGTTTATCCAGACTCTTGCAGCTACGCATATGATTGTTCACAGCCTCCCAAGTGTGAGAAGCATGGGAAGCCTAAAACATAGAGCCTTTCAAAGAATTAAAAGTTATCAGAGTAGTGCTGGTGTAGGATTTCGTTATTGAGCCAAAGCTTGTTGCTAAGTTCCCATATCTCTTATCCATTGGACACCTGAGAGTGCATTAGTTAACATAGTTGTAATGTAAGAAGAACAAGTGTAGCCTTGAAATTCACCACATCAGACCTTTGAGCTGATTGGTTCTTTCTTTCTTGTAACTCACTGCACCTTTCCTCCAGGAGAAATGTAACTTGTGTAATATTTTCTGAGGTTGACATAGATTAGAAATATAAAGAAAACACATTTCAAAGGAAAATACGTTTTCTGGTTAAAGAGCCTTTATCTAAAGAGGGTCATAAAATGTTCACAGGCCTCCAAGGCCTGAAGATAATGTACACAATATTGTTTATAGGAGAGGTATGCAGAAAAAAAAAATCGTGATTTTGATAAAGACAAACAGATGTAAAGTTTGGGCTGCCTCTGTATGACTTTGCATCTTTCATTTCCCTCTTTGTACAACTTAAGGTATGAAAGTCCCTTTTGAAAGCAAAATAATGGGCCTTGCTCACCAAAGAAGCTTGGTCACCCCGAATTTTAATTTTTTCTCTTTCTTTCTTTCTCTCTCCCTCTCCCTCCCTCTCTTTTTCAGGCTGTTGCCTCGGAACACAGAAGCTCCCTCTTTCCTGGCCAAGGAATAACAGCCTCCTTCTCTCCCCTATTTTCTTATCCAGAACATTCTTTCCTTATCTCTCTCTAAATCATTCACCATTTCTCCAGAGGGTTTGCCTGGATCCTGCATGTGCTGGACCCCGGCAATCGTGGGATGAATAGTGGCGTACATGTGTCTCTTTCAATTTTGCTTTCCTTGGGGTATATGCTTGGGTGATTGCTGGTCATAAGACAGTTCCATTTCCAGGTTTTTAAGAAATCATATGGTTTATTGTGGCTATACCAGTTTTATTCCTAGCAACAGTGTAAGTTGGTTACCTTTTCACTCCCTCTCCAGTGTTTCTTGTTTGAGACTTTGGGTGATGGTCCTTGGGACCAGTGTGAGATGACATTACATTGTTGTATTGACTGTCATCACTCTGATAATGAGTGATGTGGAGCATGTGTCCTGTGTTCATTAGCCATCTGTATATGTTCTCTAGAGAAATGTCTATTTAGTTCTTTTGCCCACTTTTTGGTCGGGTTGTTTATTTTTCTGGCATTGAGTTGCATGAGCTGCTTGTATACGTGGGAGATTAACTCTTGGGCAGTTGTTTGATTTGTTTAATTTGCTCCAGTTCTGAAAGCTGTCTTTTCACCTTGCGTATCCTTTCCTTCACTGTGGAGAAGCTTAGAAATTTAAATTGGTCACTGTTGTTTCCTTCTGTGTTTATTTCCATTACTCTGGGAGGTGGGTCATAGAGGAGAAGATCTTACAGTGATTTCTGTCAGAGAGTGTTCTGCCTATGTTTTTCTCTAAGAACATTATAGTTACTTGTCTTCCACTTAGGTCTTTAATCCATTTTGCATTTGTTTGTGTGTGTGCCAGCAGCAAACATTTCATTTTTTTAATGCGGTTGACCTGTTTTCCCAGACCCGCTTGTTCAAGAGGTTGTCTTTGCTCCGTTGCATATTGATGTCTCCTCTGTCAAAGACAAGGAGGCCGTGGGTGTGTGGCTTCATCTCTGGACTCCCTGTTTTGTTCCATGGATCTGTATATCCATCTTTGGCCCAGGACCTTATAATCGTGATGATTAGCTTTGTAGTATAGTCTGAAGTCAGGAAGTCAGATTCCTCCATTTCCATTGTTTCTCAAGAGTTGATTTCCTCATTGGAGGTGTTTTGTGTTTCCACACAAATTGTGAAATTATTTGTTCCAGGTCAGTGAAAAACACCGTTGGTGATTTGATAGGGATTTCACAGTTGAATATGAGAATATCAATGTGAATGAACGTACTGATAGATTGCCTTGAGTTGCACACTCATGGTCACTATATTGATTCTTCTGATCCAAGATCATGGTACACTTCATCTCTTTATGTGATCTTTGATTTCTTGCACCGTGGTTTTATGGTTTTCTGTACCAGGTCCTTGCTTTCTTTAAGTGAACACATTCCTAAATATTTGATTCTCTTCCCTGGATGGTGAATGAGATACTTTCCTCAGGTTCTCTTTCTTGCTTTTCATGGCTAGTGTATCAGAATAAAAGGGATTCCTGAGTATTCATTTTGTATCCTGCAGCTATACTCTATTCATTGATTAGCTCAAGTAATTTTCTGCTGGCATCCTTATTGTTCGCTTTGTAGAGGGTCATGTCATCTTCTAACAGCATTTTTTTTTCTTTCAATCTGTATTATTTTATTTCTGTTTTCCCTGATTGCTATGTCTAGGACTAACTTAAAAACTAACTCCAATGTATTTTTCACCTCAGAAGAGCTTACTGATGAATTACGAAGCACTGAGAAATCTCAGTTCCACCAGATTCCCTCAATAAAATCATGAAGATCTTCAGGAGTTAGGGGTAAATTTTTAGGTGGCGGGGAAGCAGAATCTGTTAAGTATTTAGAAATCTATATCATCATCCAATTAGTCTGGAATATTTGTAGTCTTTCCTTTGTTTCCGAAGCTTCTAGAGCCCTAAGAGTAATGCAGGGCTTTCTAACTGAAACCAAGAAACTCAACAAGAGCTTATCAAACTCTTCACAGTGCACATTAGAAAAATTGTGCTGGTGTGCTGTTAAAAGTTGTGAGCTTTATAGCCAAATTAAAGAATGGCAAAGGCACCTTCAAGATGATGGTTCTGAAGACCCTGCTAAAACAGGTGAGGCTACAGCGCAAGGGAACAGGGCAGGCGTGGGAGACCGCTGAATGAAGTGTGGTCCGAGGCAGAGGCAGGCTCCAAAGGCACAGTTGAGAAGAGTCCCTTAGGGCCACAGCTGTGATTGTCACAGCCATGACTTTGGGTGTCTCCCTCAGGCCTGCATCTGAGGAGGATCAGCACCTGAGGCCTCTAGGTCAGGAATGATGAGAGACAGTACACCAGAGCAGCCACCAGAGACAATTATTGTTGTAAACATGGATGATCCCGGGAAACAACTGAGAGAGCGGGAGTCCAAGACCCATGCGCGTCAGTCAGAGCCCCTGTAGTTGCTCTCACTAGTGCAATGCCAAGGCACGAGGTGGTCCACCAGCAAAGAGGAACTGGAAGGGGCTGCTCTTCTCATCTGCTCTGAATGCCAGACAAATTCAGACACATGCCTGCCATCTGCTGTGAAGACAGGGAGCAGGTCAGAGACCTAGGGCTTTCTTGCTGAAGACACATACACACACACATACTTGCACACATACACATGCACACCACCCCCTTGCTTGAAGACGCAGTGTGCCACAGGGACTGCAGATGGTGACATGATAAGCAGTGACATTACACTACCCAGCACACACAAGCCAGGAGGAGGAGAGTAGCGGTCAGAAACAACCCCTGCTTGGGGGATGCAGACCACCTCAGATGCAGAACACCACAAGGAACCCAGAGCCACGAGTGTGTCTGATGGTATGGCAGGGCCTGAGGTCATGAGTGGTGGCTGGGCAAGTGGAAGTACCAAGCATCCTTGGAAATGCCTATTCCAGTGTGCTTCTTCCACTCAAGACTAGGGCTGTTGCTGTTGGCTCTTCTGGGCCAGCATGTGGCCTGCATGGCTCCTTGACCTCAAGCAGATTATGAACCATGCTCAAGTTTCTGTCATGATCAGCGACCAAGATAAAGACTTTCTTAACTACAAGATCGATTTGAAGGTCAGTGAGGGAGAATGAGGGCATGTGGATATGGGACTTGGTGGGGAGTTGGGGGGATCATGTTTTCTATGTTCATGTGATGTGAGAATGTGCAGAGGTTTTGTGGAAACTGTTAATGCCTGCCTGGGAGGCAAGCTGAGGCACCTAGAAGCTTGCACCTTTACCCTCATTCCTGTCCTAGAAGGTGCAGGTGCGGAGCCATCCAAGATCCAACGGCAAGGTGATCTTTTCCTTTGGGCACAACTCCTACTTTTGGAACATGGCGATCATTAAGGAGTATTACCTTGACATCACTGGTAAGACATGGCTTCAGGGAGGTGTATGTGTGCAAGGGGATGGATGATCCACCTGCGGAATCCACCCCTGTGTTCCCTGTCTTTCTGCAGGAAATAGGGCATGTTATTCCACTCCACTCCACTGGTTCTTGGACTTTGAATGAGGAGCACCCAGCTGCAGGCTGGTTATCAGGAGTCTTAAATTTCTCAATGGGTTGTCAGGCCACAACTGCCCAGAATCGAACAGGATTGCTGAGGTGGGGTTGCTTTGGGCCTGCATACAGTTGATGACTGATGTTGGAGTTCTTGGATGCTCATGAGAGTGTTTGGGCCTGGTCAGCCCTGGGCTGACCTTGCTTGTGTTGCCAGCAGATCATTGGTCAAGACATGTGGGACGATCCTGTGACGTATTACCTGAGGAAGGAAGGTTCTGCCGTGAGCGGTAACTGACAGGGACACATGTGGGGAGGGTGTCTGGAGGTGGGCCCTGAAGGGACAGCCGTGTTGTGGCCAGGACACTGTCCTTTCCCAAATGGGGATGCTCAGGCTCATGCAAGCTGGCTGCAGAGCCAGACTGTGGGTCCTGCATGTGGCACATGACCTGCTGAGACTGGGGGCTTTGGAACTCGGTGTGTCCTCGTGAAGCAAGTCTTCCTCAGTGTGATAGTCCTAGGTGATACTGAGAGTCTGAATGTTCTTTCCCAAGAATGCTTTTTATATTATCTAAATACTCTCTCTGGGACGATTATATTTTTCCAATGATAGAAGACTATTATTGTTCCCTCTTAGTCATCTTTTTGGCAGTAGTGCCTTTCTTCTTGCTTTTGTAGAACAACGTCTAAATGTCTTTCTACCTTCTGCAGTCATTTTGAAGTTTAGGGTCCAAACCCATCAGCAAAATTCCAAGGACCACGTCCAGCCAATGGACACACACTGTGTTGTAAATAATCTTCATCTAAAGGAAGAATTGTTTTTTTAATTTTAATATTTTTATTTATTTTACTTTGCAATATGGTATTGGTTTTGCCAAACATAAACACGAATCCTCACAGCACTGGATCACACACAGGCCCATCAAAGTCCCTGGGGGCTCTTGGAGGCTTGGGCATCTCTTTGGCCTTTTCCTGCTAAAGGCAGATAGTACGTGGAAGCACAGGTAGACAGGTGCACATTGAAAGCTACACAGATGGAAAGAACAGGGTTCCCCACTCAGAATGTAGTGGGCCCTAAGGGGTGGAAGGCTAGCAAAAGGGACACGAATTTGACCAGGAATGACCTAGATAGGTGCACACCAAGAAGACAGTTGTCCAAGTCAGCTGAGCCCAGACGTCCTTGTTTTCTGGTCCCCTGAAGGACTGCACAGACAGTGGATTGGAATAGCCTGACTGATACTGGGAAGCTGTCCAAGGTGATGGGAGAATGCAGAATGCAGGTGCCTGTCACTCAGCTGTCTAGGGCGAGCGTTTCCAACCTGCCCCATTCTCTGCAGATCGGTCCCTGTCAGGAGCAAATGCCAACATTTTGCAGCCTTTGAGGCTAAATCAGAGTTAGAAGTGCAGTCTGACATGATCGATGAGCATGTGAAAGAAAATAACAAGGGCAAAGAAACTCGGGTGGTTACCAAAACTCATGTTCCTGGAGAAGAAAGCTTGTACTTCTGCATATCTGCAAGTTTCCTGTCAGGGATATTAGTGTGTACACACGCATGTGTGTGCATATGTGATCCAAAATCGCCTGACAGTACGCTTGTGAATATGAAGTGTCGGAACTGACCGAGCCAGGTGATGGAAGTCAGATAGCGAAAACATGAAAGCTATAGGGAAAGGTACATACTCAGGCCAAGAGAATCACTGGAGCCGGGGTACCAATGCCTGTTATCTCACTGAGTGAGCAGTTTCTAAGTGGAATCACAGTGGTGCACCCAGGAAGCCTGGCAGAAAGGAGAGGCAGGAAGAAATTGAGTGGGGCCCACCAGTGAGAGTGCAGAGGATCCAAGATGCAGAAGAGGCTACAATCCTAGACACAGAAGCCACAGTGGGTGACCCCACAGCCCCTTGGACATGCAGCTACAAAGGCCTTTCCATCCTTCTCAAATACTGGGCATTCTTTCCCTGACTGTACCATGAGCATGAGCAACACTTGCCATTTATGTGAGGTTTCAGAAATGGACAAGGACGGCAGCATAGGCACTTGCTACCTGCATAGTCTTCCAGTCTGAAACATCACTCTTTGTACTCTTTGCAGAAAGCATATGTAGGAGGTCAGGACTATAGGATGGATGGCTTAGACTGCTCCTGTTGCTGCTCCCAGCCCCACAGGATTGGGTAACTTGGCAGGCTGGTACGTGTACTCAGATGGAGAACAGAACCACTTGAAAGGGCCTCGATAGGGTAAATGGGCAGATGTACATGTCTCCTGCACCAGTGAGTCATGGAGCTTAAAGGAATTGTCCTTAGCAACTCACTGGCAGGAATTTGAACAAGGTTCAGGGAGCTTCCTCATGCTAGCAGAGCATGCCCCATTTTTCCCTCTGTGAAAAATGTGGCCAAGCCACCTCAGGCCTGTGCAGGTTCATGTCTGCCCAGTGAGGGAGGGAGGGTTACCTGACCCCCTCTGCGATTCAGCAGTGACTGCCCACTGTTGGCTTTCAAGATTGAGAAAGCACTCTCGAAACCTGTGGACTAAAAATATCTGATCTCCTGTTGGTGCAACTCACTCAGGAGGAGAAGCGCTTGCCTTCACTCCAAGGATAAGCTTCTCCTATAAGTGCTGGTGTCCATAGAGTGGCAAACGGCAACAGCACCACTTAAAGAGAAGGAGACACACAGACACCAGCCCTGGTACACACAAGGAAGGATTGCTCCAAACAGTGCTATGCCAAAGCAGAGACAAAGAGACAGAGAGCTCTATACCCTAAGGTCCTGGTGTCCCTGAACAAGAGATCAACGTGGCAAATGGTGGGCTTTTTCCCTACACCCCTAGCATCTGGCCAGCAACAGTCTATCTGTCCTATAGAGAAAACTGTTCAGCCACTTGGCACCCCTGTGTATCCTTTGGATACTCAGGGAGAGCTCCCAGTTATTGAAGGTCCTGTGGGACACAGGAGTGTGCTGTTTGCATTGTGGATCAGGAATCCGTGGTTGGAATTTCCAGAACCAGATCAATGACAGTGCCTGAGGTAGCGGCAGATGCAAAACCTGCTAGCTCTCTGGAGCAGAGTCTGGCCACGCAGTGGAGCCGGATCCCAGGAACCACGGAAGATGCCATCCGGTCTAGGGGCATGTCCATCGTGTGCTGTCCACCACCCTCTCAGCCATTGATCTAGATCTGGGTCAGCTGCCTGTGTGTGGCTCACCACCTGGGGCCCTGCGTGTATGACTGATGTCCCAGGGCCCATTCACCCTGTCCTGGGCTGCCACCATCTGTTTCTATAGTTCAGTCCCACCCCTCACACACACGAGCCATAGCCTCTGAACCATGCCCCACACTCCCCACAGCAAAAACGCTAGTGGGCCCCACAGGATTACTGCACCCTGGGCCGCCATTGCTCACCACTTGCTGTGATGCTATTATGTCCTGTCCCTTAGCATCTGACCCAGGCTGGGGTCATGGCCAGAGCCAAAGGGAGCATGAGAGGCGGTCAGAGGAATGAGGGAGAGTCCTGGGACCCCAGACCTCCTTAGTTGTAAGCCTTGGTGCTCAGGGGAATGGGGCCCTGTGGCCTGTCCTGGTGATGCTGTGCATGGCTGGGACGTTGCAGCCACCAGTGGTCACACCAGGCGAAGATGCCACCCTCTTCAGGGTGGAGGCAGGAGAGGACGGTGAGGCCCAGGTGGACTGAGTCGTGGCAGGGATCAGATGGGGTTTCCAGCTGCTTGCAGAGGACATCTTTGAGGATGTGGAGGTTGTGCCGGATGAGTAACAGCAACAGGGGTCCTCCCTGGAGCTGCAGGAGAAGACGGTGGAGGAGCAGTGCCAGGAAAGGCCTGGAGGCCCGAGTGAGCTTCCGGCACTAGATGTGCTGCAGGCACTGGCGACCCTGCAAGGGGATCTGAGCTCTGAGCCTGAGAAAACCTGCAGGGCCTACGTTTGGTTCACGTGCAAGAGCCATGAGAGGAGGAAGCGTGACTTGGCTCAGAAGAGTGCCATCATCCAGGGCATCCCTGGCTTCTGGGCCAACATGGTATCCTTTCTGCTACTCCCTGTGGTCCGCTGCTCAGGAGGACAGGGAGGTGCAGAGGCTTGAGCAGGAGGAGGGGTGGAGGCAAGGGCGCAAGATGGGTGCTGGTGGACCCTGAAGGAAGTGTGGTACTGGGCAGTTGGCAGGCTCCAAAGGCACAGCTGAGTAGGGTCTGGGCAGGGCCACACCTGAAAGTGTCACAGCCATGACTTTGAGTGTCTACTTCAGGCCTGATCTGAGGAGGAACAGCCTCTAAGTCAGAAATGACCAGAGACAGTACACCAGGGCAGCCTTAGCTGACAGTTATTGTTGTAAAGGTGAATGATTCCAAAGATAACTGAGATATGGGAGTCACACACACACACACGCACGCACACACACACATACACAAACCCACACAACATATGTAGACATACACTAGCCAACACCAACCCCTTTGCTTTCAGAGATGGTTTGTAATGACTGTAAGTCCTACCATGTAAGCAGTGACATGCCACTACCCAGCATACACAGGACTGGGAAATAATAGCTGTCAGAAACAGCCCCTACCTGAGGAATGCAGACCATCTCAGATGCAGACCACCACCAGGAACACAGAGCCATGAGCTTGTCTGATGGTATGGCAGGGCCTGAGCTCATCAGTAGTGGCTGGGTAAGCAGAAGTGCCCAGCATCCATGAAGATGCCTGTTCCCATGTCGTTCTTCCACCCCAGACTAGGGCTGATGCTCCTGGCTCTTCTTGGCCCAGCATGTGGCACAAATGGCTTCTTGACCTCAGGAAGATTATGAACCACCCTCAAGCTTCTGTCATGATCAGCGACCAAGATAAAGACTTTCCCAGCTACATGATCGACTTGAATGTCAGGGAGGGAGACTGAGGTCAGGTGGGTATGGGACTTAGTGGGGTGTGGGAGGATCATGTTATCCATGTTCCCATACTGTGAGAGTTTGGAGAGGCTTCG